>JAJPUD010010480.1:0-61762 GCA_023553655.1 Myrmecobius fasciatus
TTTTTTTGAGAGATTGCTGTGTTTCTCAGGCCTTAGGCCAGAGAGAAATAGGAGTGTGGAGAATGGCTCAGGCTGTGAGTCTAACCAAGGTAACTAAGGACATGTCCTAAGTGGCCCATGAATGCATCCAATTTGTTAAGTGTCCTGCAAATGAGGGAATAGGAAGGCAGATGGAGGCCCTCAGAAGCCCAGAACTTGGAACACACTTTTGGCTCATGATGTGGGCCAGACGCCTCTCATTGCCTCATACATAGTATTAATGTTAGATAAGTACAAGTTCATCTCTATTCCTTGATTTGATCACATTTTACTGACTCTCTTTTGTTCAGCAAATATTTTTTGAATACCTGATATGTCCAGTTCATGGCGATACATACAAAAATGAATGCCACAATTTCTGTTTTTAAAGAATCTAAAAACATGTATAAATAACTGTGATATAAGTGAAAAGTGAGTGTGTGTGTAGGTAGTATATATAAAAAATGTATGAAGATAATGCTCTAGGAATTCAGGAGTTAAAATGTTCACACTCTCCTAGGATGAAGGCAGATCTTGTGTATAATATAACCTTTGAGTTGGCCCTTGAAAGGTAGGTAGAGGGAGTAGAGAGGAAGGGAAAGCATCAGCTTAGAAATGTTCTGACCAAAGATAAACAAGTATGAGATACATTCAAGAGATGAGAAGTGGTATATTTGGTTATAGTGAGGGACATATGAATTCAATTACTTTCAAACTTTTACTAAGTGCCTATTATTTAACTTGAGTCAGTCTGATAGAGTGGAGAGAGGACTGAACTTGCAATCATTGAGATCTAGTTCAAGCATTGCCTCCTCCACATATTAATTGTGCAGCCATGGCTTAATCTCCAAGTGCTCAAGGCTAGTTTCAGCCTAGCTTTATAAGCAGTCCAGTTGCATTAATGTAGAAGCAGTGTTGACATTATGAATTTATTACATTAATGAAATCACAAGGTTCTGTCTCCCCCAAAATGTACAAGGCATTTGTTTTAGTTGCTCAAGAGATAAAAACACACACACAAAAAGCCCCTGCCCTCAAGCAGATTACATATAATTGGAAAAATACAGCATATACACAACTGTGTGGGACGGGTGCTAGACCCCCTTCCCCACATTAGCTGATCAGAGGCATCTTCAGGTACAAAGAGAAGACATTTATTTAGTCCCTGCAGGGAGAGGCCCAGCACACCTGGGAGGCATCTCAACTCCTACCATGTGCTCATGCTCCTGACAAGCCAGAAGCTTGTCAGGTGTTAAATAGCAAAAGACCCAAGCCTTTTCATTGGATAGATTAAAAGGGAAGTAACCATCCTGGACCAGTGGTCACCAATGTTGTCTGCTTCACGTGGGTCATGTCACTTCCTGTAGCCGATCTTTTAGAGACTTCTAGGCCCAGAGATCATGTGACTTCCTGCAACCTGAGGCCCAAGACCTGATCTTCCAGCTCTGGGAATAGGGATCATGTGACTTAGGCCTAAGGTCTGACCTATTCTATCTCATAGACTTTTTGAGAAATCTCATTCACAACTGCCAAGGACAGTTACCCAAATTGACTACTCAGAGGCATGTTCAGATACAAAAAGGAAGCATTTATTTGGTCCTTGTAAGGAGAGGTATAAGCACACCAGCTGAGCAGACACGGAGCCTCTTGGCTCCAATCTCCCATCATGATGTGTGGCCCAGAGCTGGAAACAGGGACTGAATTATATATTGTCATTTTTAAGACTTTGTGTGGAGAGAAATTATGTTCATATAGTTCCTGATTTTGCCTTGGCAGGTAGACTCCCAAATATTTCAGGAAGTGAATTACATAGCAAAAAACTTGGGTTCATTGAATGGACTGAAAAAGAAATAACCATTGACCTAAGGTCAGCCATGCTGTCTACTTCCTGTGGATACTAACTTCCTGAAGCTTAGACCTAAGGTCTGACCTTTTCTGCCCTACAGCGCTCTGAGACTAGGGATCACATGACTTCCTGACACTTAGGCCCAAGGTCTGACCCACTGCATCTCATAGACTTTTTGAGAAATCTTCACCTGGGTCCCATTCAGTAGTGTCCACAAATGCAATCAGAGACTCTCAGAGTAAGAAAAAGCAAAAAGGGGCTCATTACAATCTTGTGAGAAAGGGCATCTTCCATCTGACAAGGTGTTTGTCAGCAAAGAAGTGCAAAGCATAACCCCCTGAACACAGAAGCCCCCATTCCCAAGCTTGGTCTTTTCTCCCAGGGGAGTTCAGGCTTACATTTTAATTCCAGAAATCTAACCCAGAAATAAAAGAATACAAGTAATAAACTCTTAAGAGAATTTGAAGTCATCATCACCTTTAAAAGAAGTACTTATATGCTAATTAAGAAATGCCTGGAGAGGACAGACACCTGCAACTTTTTAGCTATGACCTTGTTATTATAAAGTGTCAAGTCACAATTAAAATGTAGTTTAAGGCTATATTCCCATGAGAGCCTTCACTCAATTAATTCCAAGTAACAGAACACTACCAAGTGTAGGAATGAGGAAAAGCTTCACATAGCTGATCCCATCTGAGATGATCCTTGAAAGAAAACAAGATTAAAGAGGTTGAGAATGCATTCTATTCCTAGGAGTAAACTTGTGTGAAGAATTAAGGGAGGCAGGAGAGGATTGTCAGTTTGGGGACCAGCTAGTGATCCAGTTGATTAGAATATAGAGTTGGGAGAAGGAGGAGAAGATAGAGTTGAAATAACTATAGAAAAGGTAGTTTGGAGTCATGTCGTAGAGGGCCTTAAGTTCCAGACTTAGTAATTCATATTTTATTCTGGAGGTAATGGGGAACTGAAATTTTTTGAGCATGGTATACTTTAAGATTATTTTGGAAACTGTGTAAAGGATAGGGGAAGAGAATGAAAGCAGGAAAGGCAATTAGGATGCTAGTGTAGGTACTATATAATGAGGATCTGAACTAAGGTTATTGCAATGTGACTAGGGAGAAAGGAAAATCAGATATTATGGAATTAGAATTGATAAGACTTGGCAAACATTGTATTTGGAAAAATGGAGGATGAAAGAATTGAGACTTACAATAAGGTTATGAATGCAAATAATTAGAAGAATGGTTGTATCCTCACCAGAAATAGGGAAGTGTGGTAGATTGAGCTGGTTTAGGAGGATGCAATAATAAGTTTGTAAGAAACAAAATATCTTACCAACAATTCCACTGACCCTCTGATGAATGCAGGAAACATTTATTTTACATTCTTGCAAGAATGGGTGTCTAGGTGAATAGATACACCTTTGCAGCTCCAAAGGCAGCATTTTATTTATCCCAAAGCACAAGTCCTTCCTTTTGAGTCCCTACTAATTGGATGTTACAGAAGTTACTACATGAATCTCCATCCCTCATTACATAGCTCCCAAAGGAGCTTCCATTATATAAGGGGGAAGGGAGAACAGAGCAGAGTAAAAGATCCATTTCAAATCTCAAGTCATCACCCTTCATTACAAAAGTCAGTCCCTGCCCCCTAGAAGCTTACATTCTTTTGGGAGAAGATGAACTCCACCTTTGATTATTCCTTAATGTCCTTGTGGGTTTGTGTTCTAATTTAAGTTTCATTTCTCCAATTTAATTTTCATAACTGTGGAAAACAAATGTCCACCATTTCTCACAACTTCTGTTTTGGACATAGTTTGAGATGCTTATAGGATATCTAGGAGGAAGACAAGTACCAAGGGGCTGATGATGCAAAAAGGAAGGACTTGTAGGAACAGTACTGTTTCTAGTCAGAAAGCCTAGGCCCAAGGGGCAGCTAGGTGGCGCAGTGGTTAGAGCACCAGCCCTGAAGTCAGGAGGACCTGAGTTCAAATCTGGTCTCAGACACTTAACATTCCCTACCTGTGTGACCCTGGGCAAATCACTTAACCCCAATTGCTTCAGCAAAAAAAAAAAAAAACAGAGGAAAGAAAGCCTAGGCCCAAATCCTATAGCTGATGTAATGCTGGAGAAACTGAAGCAAGACAGAGATTGGTTTTTAATCATTTTAATGTGGCGAGTTTAGACTAGCTGAGGCCAGTTGGTTGCATGGAACTCTTGTCTCAAAGCATTCAGCATCAAGCAACTAATTCAAGAGACTTTTATAGCTAAGAGAAAGTTTTTCTAACTTAATTTCCCCATTCCTAAGGAACAAAGGAGTGGGGCTATAATAATTTTATTCAGGGCATAATAATCCAGGGGAACTGAGGCATTACATTGTTTACTACCCATTTAACCTTAAGCAAGTCACTTAACTTCCTCAGATTTTGGTTTCCTTATATGAGACAGCTGGACTAAATGGCCCACTCTAGATCTATTATCCTATAATATTGAATGTTGAAGTCCTATGCAGAAAAATTATTTGAACCCTTAAGATCTGGTAGAGAGTGTAAAGAGAAAGGAGAAGAGGGCCTACTATGGAGTCTTGGGGACCAATACCCGAAGTAACAGGGTAGGTTCAGTTACTAGTGATAATCCAGGAATGGTGACTAAAAAGGAACAGGCAGGCAAACTTGAAGGAAAACAGAGAGCATTGTTTTGAAAGCCAGAGGAGGAAAAAGCACATATCCTAAAGGAGGAAATGTTCAATGCTAGCAAAATTTGTAGAGGTCAAAAATAATTAAGCCAAAGAAAAACCCATGGATTTAGTAATTTAACAGTCAGTGGGAATCTTGGCAAGAACAGTTTCAGTCAAATGGCAGTAGCAATAGCTACTAGGGATTAAGGAGCAAGTGACTAATGAGGAAGTTTGAGGAAGTGAGTATTGATTAGGTGTAGGACTTTGGCAGTGAAAAGGAAGAGAGAGAAGGATAGAATGTTATGTTGATATAAAAATTATATAAAGAGAGAAGATATAGAAAGCAAATAAAGGAGAGTCTTGGGGAACAGTTACTTTTTTAATTAAAAATTTTTATTTACAAAACATATGCATGGGTAATTTTTCAACATTGACCCTTGCAAAACTTTGTTTCAAATTTTTCCCTTTTTCCCCCTCCCCCCTCCCCTAGATGGCAGGTAGTCCAATACATGTTAATTATGTTAAAATATATGACAAATTCAATATATGCATACATATGTACACAGTTATCTGCTGCACTAGAACAATCAGATCTAGAAAGAAAAAAACCTGAGGAGGAAAACAAAATGTAAGCAAACATCAATAAAAGGCGTGAAAATGCTATGTTGTGGTCCACACTCAGTATCCACAGTCCACTCTCTGGGTGTATATGGCTTTTTTCATCACTGAACAAATGGAACTGGTTTGAATCATCTCATTGTTGAAGAGAGCCATGTCCATCAGAATTGATCATCATATAATATTGTTGTTGCCGTGTATAATGATCTCCTGGTTCTGCTCATTTCACTTAGCATCACTTCATGAAAGTCTCTCCAGACATCTCTGAAATCATCCTGCAGGTCGTTTCTTACAGAACAATAATATTTCATAACATAAATATACCGTAATTTATTCAGCCATTCTCTAACCGATGGAATAGTTACTTTTCAAAGGTGATCTTATAAACAGTAGAAGAAACAGAAAGGGAACTAGGAGAGAGCCACCTCACAGAAGCCAAGGGATGAGACTGCAGCAAGTTGTCAAGGTCAACAGTGATTCAGACATCAAGGAGAATGGGGACTGATTTCTAACTGAGGACTACCAGGAGATCAGATCACCTTTTTTTCCCCTAAACCCTGAGTGCTTGATAGAGCATTTTGTTTCTGTTCATGTCACTTAGGAGCAGTTTTCTGCTCCTTTTCTGAAGGGAAGGGATTTGAGAGAGGACAGAGTATCCTGGAAAGCATTGAAATCAGAAGACCTGGATTTGAATTCTATCTTTGATGTTTAATAGTTGGGTGGCCAAGAGCAAGCCACTTAACCTACCTGTGTTTCAGTTTTATCATATAGTAAAATGGGGATAGGCAGATAGGTGGTGCAGTGGATAAAGTGCTAGGGCCTGGAGTCAGGAAAACTCATTTTTCTGAGTTCCAATCTGGCCTGACAACTTATTAGATCTGTATAGACTCTGGGCAAGTCATTTAACCATGTTTGCCTCAGTTTCCTTTTCTACTGGATATGTCAAATCACTCCAGCATCTTTGTCAAGAAAACTCCAAATAGGGTCACAAAGAGTCAGACATGACTGAAAAACTACTGCAAAGCAACAAAAAGTGGATGATACTTTTAGTAACTACAAGATTGTTGTGAAACCCAAATGAAAGGGCACTTTGAAAATCTTAAGGCTAAACTGCACTATTTTTTGGGGGGAGCACTCTGTATAAAGTGAGGAGGGGTGATAGTAAGAGGAAGAGAAAGAATACAAGGAAGTAATTTGGAAGCTTTCCATTGCCAATAAGGGGTAAACAATGTAGCAGCTTCTCTGAATGTATTGGCTCTGTTGTTATAACCTGATTGTGGCTCTTCTGCCCCAAGAAGCCTTAGTCCTTGCCAGATGGAAACTCCATTGCTTGCTTTGCCTCTGGGGGAGCAGCTGTTCACAGGTTAAGAAAAAATGAGGGGAATTTCCTGAATTGGAATCTCACTCCAACTGTGTAGTTTCAACTCAGACTCAGGAATTTATATGTGTTTAAAAGTGAGGCAAATGTATTTCACGTGAACAAGTTTTAAAGTTCATTAGGTCACCATGAGTACCTTCAGAGGACTTGATTTCCTTAATGAAAGATAGCTGTCATGATCCTTTACAGTAGGGATTCTTAATTGGGGGGAGGGGGGTCCTATGCACTTAGTTGTCATCTTATGATATCTATTTTGTTGGATTTATTTCAAATATAATTGGTTTCCCCTGTAATCCTATGCATGTTTTTTTGTTTGGTTTTTTGGTTTTTTGCATTTGGAAATTTTATTTTGAGAAAAGGTCTGTAAGCTTCACCAGACTTCCAAAGGGGTCTATGCCACACAAAAGTGTTGATCCTTTGTCTTAGGGGAGGCTTACTGTGGAGTTTACTACATAGCTACATTTCCCTGTCAGCCACTGCAGCAAGAAGGGTTCTGGTGCAGTAAATAAAGGGACTTGGAAAGAAGTGGGGGGGGGGTGAGAAGAAGGGGGTGTCCAGGGGAGTAGAAACTGTGGAGAATTCTAGCTCCTTCTCTAGAGAAAACATTGCATTTCTAGTGAATTCTACTCTGGGGTAGGGAGACCAGAGAAGTTTGAGAGAATATTAGTCAATGGAATTGATAGGGCAAAACCCAGCTTAATGGGGAGGAGAGCTTTCAGATGGAAGACAGTTGTTCCAATGGATGAATTCCAGGCCCTGGGGAGATTTTCCAGAAAATCTATCCAGCTTCATAGTGTAAGCCAGCTCCACTTTCCATGGAATTACTTTGCTGAGAGACTCTTCTCCAACTTCTTCAAATGATCACCTTTGCGCTGTCCAAGGTTCACTCTCCCGGAGGGAACTGCTAAATCAGTGAGTGAATCATAACATAGGCCTTAAAGCCAGGATGAGCTGAGAGTCCAGTGACCCATACATACATCATATTTCCCTTTTTTCATCTCTGTAACACATCCCAACCTCCTCCTAGCCAGGCATGGTTTTTAGCATGAAGCACTGAGGGAATCTGGCTTGGGCAGAGAGTAGAACAGCTGTGCAGGCTGGAGCATCTGGATATGGAAAAACAGGGTAGCTGTCCCTGATGAGAAAATGTAGTGGATGAAAGAACATAGCCCTAACTCAGCTAATTCTAGGTGTGGGGTGGACCTTTCTTCTCTCATGCCAGATAAATTAAAAAAAAAAAAAAAAAAAACTCCTTATTGATTCTAACATGCATTCAGTCAATAAACATTTATTAAGCATCAGTTATATGCCAGATACAGTGCTAAATGCTGGGGAAACAAATAGGAAAGAGAAAGATAATCCCTTCCCTCAAGAAGCTTACAATATAATGGGGGAAAACAATTCACAAATCAAGACAGAAAAGAGAAGAAGGGGAAGGTGGAGAAGATGCCCAGTATAGAGGCATGATGGAGACTAACATACCAAGACTTCACTGGTTCCACCTTAGGAATTCTTTCCAGGATCAGCACTAGATCAATGAAAAAGATATGATTCCCAAACCACTATCTTGTTCAGAAGTTATTAGCAGGCAGACTAAATCCCCATCAAGAATCAAGTGACAAAAAGTTGAAAGAAGATAGAAAGTTAGACTTGTGACTTTGTAGAGGGATGGCCACAGGTGAAAATGTAATCAAGATAATGACACATTCTTTTGCTGCAGTAGGTTAAGTGGAGACCCTTCAGATTTTTCTTGTTTTAACTCATGGCCTGGACCAAAGCCCTATCTCCAGTCCATTGGGCTGGCAACTTCTTCCATTTGCTTTGAAAATAAATAGTGTTGGGGCAGCTAGGTGGCGCAGTGGATAGAGCACCAGCCCTGAAGTCAGGAGGACCTGGGTTCAAATTTGGTCTCAGACACTTAACATTCCCTGGCTGTGTGACCCTGGGCAAGTCACTTAACCCCATTTGCCTCAGCAAAAAGCAAAAAAAAAAAGAAAACGTGTTTATTCTCTTAAGTACTTTAAAGTAATTTTATTGCAAAACATTCTAGGAAAATTTTTAAAAATCATTTTCCCAATTACATGTAAAAACAATTGTTAACATTTTTTTTTAAATTTCAAGTTCCTATTCTACTCTTTTCTCCCTGATATTAAAAACATTTTGATATGTTACATGTGTGCATTTGTGCAAGACACATTTCTAGTTTAGTCATGTTGTAAAGGAAAACACAGACCAAAAGCAAAAAATGCAGTGAGAAATAATACATTTGAATCTGCATTCAGTCTCCATCAGTTCTTTTTCTGGAGGTAGAGAGCATTTTTCAACATGAGCATGCATTCAGTCAATAAACATATTAATGTCTTATTGTCTTGAATCATTGTGTATTGCTGAGAGTTACTAAGTCATTCACAATTGATCATTATGCAATATTGATATTACTGTATGCAGTGTTTGCTGCTTCTACTCACTTTGTATCAGTTTAAGGAAGTCTTTCCAAGAGAAATTTGTTATGGGGAATATATAAAGGGTAACAGTTTCACAAATCGCAAAAGGGTCTTATAATTGAATCCTATTCCACTTACTTGATGCCTGTCTACATGGTTTAACTTATTTATACCTTAAGTCATATCTTCATCTTAGCAGTTTTCTTTCCCTTGCCTTGGATTTGACTGGTCAGGCTGTAGCAACACAGTCCTCCATTTCATTTCTCCATCTTAATAAAAGATGCAGATATAATATAAAATAATAATATAATAATAAAAGATGCAGATATAACATCACAAATTCCTGCTGCAATCTTCATGAGTCAGCTGTGTGATGTATCAGTCAAACAGCTAAGACAGTCATTTGGTTCTTCATTCACTTGTGAGAGAGGTGGTGGTCCCATCTTATTCTATCCTGGCCAGACCACTTCTGGAGTATTGTGCCTACTGTTGGATGTCACATTTTAGAGAAAATGTTGACAATTAGAAAACCATTATACACACTAACAGCAATATTGTAGCAATGAATATCTGTGAAAGACCAAATTACTCTGATCAACACAGTGATTCTTGCAAGACAATTCCAAAGAACCCAGATTGAAAATGCAATCATACTGAGAGAGAATCGGTGAATTCTGAATGCAAATTGAAGAAGACTTTTTAACTTCATTTTTCTTGGGGGGAGGGTATTTTTTGCATCATGGCTAATATGGAAATATGTTTTGCATGACAACATGTATGATCATATTGCTTGTCTTCTCAAGGGATGGGGGAAAGGCAAAACGGAGGGAAAGAATTTGGAGCTCAAAATTTTTAAAAATGAATGTTAAAATCTTTTTAATGTAATTGGAAAATATTTAAGGAAATACATTTTTAAAAAAAAAAGGATATTGACTATCTGGAATGTATTTAGAGTCAGTGTAGACCAGAATGGCAAGGGAACTTAATCATGCCTTAAAGGCATATATATATATATATATATATATATATATTAGAAAGAACTAGCTAGTGGGTGTGTTCAGCCTGAAAAAAAAGACTAGTGGAAGAATAAGAGAATAAGTCTTTATATAAAGCCTATTACATACTGGGGATTATCCTAAGCACTTTACAAATATATTTTCATTTAATCCTAACAACAAGGGAAGTGCTGTTATTGTCCCCGTTTTACAATTGAGAAAACTGAGGCAAATCAAAGTTAAGTTATCCAACTAATAAGTATCTGAAATCAATTTTGAACTCAAGTCTTCATGATCCCAGGGTCCCATCTACTGTAAGGGAAAGAAAGGATTATTTTTCAATATTTGAAAGACTGATGGGCGGAAGAGAAATTATGTCTGTGAGATCCTGGGCAAATCATTTAACTTTTCCTTGCCTTCTCTCTGGATCTATATGCATATAGATTTTCTCTCTTTATAGATTGATTCTAGATCTATATACATATAGATTTTTTCCTGTCTCTCTCAGAAGAATATGTGTCTGTATATATACACAGAGAGAGACAGATATTAAAACTGTTAGTATGTAATTTGCAGGGATGCATATGTACCTTCATACATAAGTGGCCCTGTTTCTCGTTGAATTGGAGGCCACTGAAGTAGATGACTTCTGAGGTTTCTCCCAACTATACTTCTGTGATCTTTATGATGTCAGGACCTAGAGAAGTCTTTTTTTCTCCTCTAGCTCCCCAGATTAGGAATCCTTAGAGCCACATCATTGATTATGGTCTCTTTCCATGTTTCCAGCAAGAAAAAAATAAAATAAACTCTCCCTTCTCAGAATTTCAAAGCTCTTCCTTCTGCCCTTCAAACTTAATGTTTTATCCTTGTATCCTTCCTGTGGGGGGAGGTGGGTGGGTCTCCCTATTCTCATCTGCAGCAGCTGCCCCCATTTCATTTCAATTTATTGCTCTATTCTGGGTACTCTGCCTGAAACAAATGCTTCGAATTCACACTCCTGATTATTTATGACCCTCATGGGAATGAATAAAAATGTCCCCCTAGAACAGAAAAGGGTTGGGGTCTGTTGGGACTGTGTGAATGTGGTCCCTGACTCCAGAGCAGCCAGCTGCTCTGACTGCCTTGGGAGAAACAGATGTTCTCAAGCTGATTGTCATCAGATTTCCCTGCTTTACACTTCTTGTCTTCTTCTATACTTAGAAAATGAAAAGATAAAAGGCTAGTCCTAAATGAATTAACTTAATTGAGAGAATTTCACACAACTTGTCTATTGATACATCTGAAAAATTTGGCCATGACCTTCTCACTGACCCTTCCTCCTGACCCCAATCCAAAAACAAGTCTTACAATACTTCTTGAACTTCCTGTACTCTAATACACACTGTGGTTGTTGCAAAAGTAAGGAATTGGTGCTCCCTCACTGCTGGGTTAGAGCTTTTAGAGTGTGTTTATTACTCTTGGGAAAAAATTTATTCAAATCAGGTCCTAAGCTTCCTTACACTGGAGAACAGGGCTTTTTCATACTAAGTTTATGAGAATCCTCATCTGAACCTAAATCCTGGACGTCTTGGAATTTCTTTCCTTCCTTCCAGATCTGGCTTCATTTGAAGGAATTTAGGAATCCAGGACCACCTCAGGCTACCATAAAACGAATGGACCTCTCCCATTGCTTGTGAATTGTTTCGGGGCTGATGCCTATACCTATAAACTCTCTTCTTTCTCAACTTGACCTCTTCTAATCCCAAACTTCATTGAATGATCAGTTCAAGGACCATCTCCTAAAAAAGATACCTTTCCTGATTCTTTTAGTAATCAGTGTTAATGCTCTCTCCCAGTCAACTAAATTGCTTTATTTTTGTGAAGAAAGCATGCTCAGAGAGTTCAGTTGAATCAATCAATAGAAAAAACAGGAGCTCTGTTATCCTTTAACCACACAATTTCCCTATAAGCACATTTGGATATGTTTGAATCTGTTCTTCCCAGGGAACCTGTGTGGGCAAAAGCATAATACATCACCTGTTTGTTTCTCTAATAACTGCCTTTGCATAGCCATTTAATAAACCCCCTTTTCTAAGAGCTTACTAAATCTAACTGATAATTAGTGAGAAGCTCACCTGTGAGGGCTCATGAGCAAGAATACTGTAAACCCCTAATGACCCTTGGGATTGCCCCAGGAACACTGAGAGGAGTCAGAATAATCTTCATTTAAAGGGAGCCAGTGAAGGAACCATGGAGGGAGTTTTAGACACATTTTGTATTTATTTTTCTATGTTCATATTATTTTCACCTAATAGAATGTAAGTTTCTTTTTTTTTACATTAAAATGTTTTATTGATATCTTTTATACAATTTCAAATTTTCTCTTTTTTAAATAATTATTATTTTTTTATTTGCAAAACATATGTATGGGTAATTCTTCAACATTAACCCTTACAAAGCTTTCTGTTACAAATTTTCCCCCCTACTCCCTACCCCTCCCCTAGATGGCAGGATATCCACTACATGTTAATTATGTTAAAATACTTGACAAATCGAATATATGTATACATATTTCCACACTTATCATTGATGTGCAAGAAAAATATCTACAAGAAAGAAAAATCAGATAAAGGAAACACAATGCAAGCAAACATCAATTGAGAGCATGAAAATGGTTATGTTGTGGTCCACATTTCACATCCCTCTCTCTGGATGTATATGACTTTCTTCAGTGAACAATTGGAAGTGGTTTGAAACATTTCATTGTTGAAGAGAGCCATGTCCATGAGAATTGATTATCATATAGTATTGTTGTTGCCGTGTATAATGATCTCCTGGTTCTGCTCATTTCACTCAGCATCAGTTCATGCAAGTCTCTCCAGGCCTCTCTGAAATCGTCCTGCTGGTCATTTCTTACAGAACAATAATATTCCATAACATTCATATACCATAATTTATTCAGCCATTCTCCAATTGATGGGCATCCATTCAGTTTCCAGTTTCTAGCCACTACAAAAAGGGCTGCCACAAACATAGAATGTAAGTTTCTTGAAGGCAAAAAAAGTTTTGATTTTTTTGTCTTTGTATCCCTAACACCTAACACAGTATCTAAAACATAATAGAAATCAAATAAATGTTTATCGAATTGAATTGAATTATCCTATTGTCAGTCCTTTGTGGACCCTTCTCCTTCCCCCCCAAAAAAAAGATTTGGCCACATCCTTGGGGAAATTCCTGGATTATTAGTTCAATACATCACCATTCCCCTCAATATTATGTATTCTTTGTGATCAAAGAAAGGATGAATTAAGCAAATCAAATCATCTCTTGAGGCAAAGTTTTGGATATACCATTATAGTTGCTATGGTTTTGATGTTACCAAGCTTTGAGGTCAGGCATTGAATGCCCATTGTAATCAAGACCCTCTGATAGGAACTATGGAGGATACAAAGATGTACAAGACATGGCCCTTGACCTGGAAAAAGAATTAGATTCCTAGAGATCTGGTGATCAGTGAGGATAGCCCCCTATTTTTTGACCCCTCTCTGTTTTGCTTCCTTAGTTTGGCAGCTTTGTGAATAACTTATCCAATCTGGAAGATAGTCTTTTTTTTCCCAACCCTGGGTTATTGCCAAGGGGTCAATTCATAATGTCCATGTGTGTGTTTGTGTGTTTGTATTTGCACATGAATTTCTAAGAAAGGTCTTAGAAATCATGCTGGGACTTTTCTCAGGTTCTGGAATCTTTTCAAAGACTTACTTTAATGACCCTTATCTGCTTCCTTGATTTGTACCCCTATCAACTTAAAAGATGTCCGGTTTGTTTCCTAGAGTTGGCTTTCAGCTTTGCTTGACCTACAATACTGTTTTTATTGTGTTGAACTGAAAGTCCCTGTTAGAAAGAGGAAGGGCGTCTTATATGTCCCTGCTTATAAGGAGATAATCATGTCTTTTAGCATCTGCCCATCATTCCTTCCCCATTCTACCCCTTTCCCAGAAAGTCATGCCAACAGTTTGGCCTACAAGCATTTTAGGCTGCAACAAGCTTCTGGGTAATCATGGGTGGAGCTGTACTAGGATTTGCCTAGGAAAAATAATCTCTATAGGATGGGATAAAAGTCTGACTCAGAATCCTCCATTCCAACTGAGTATAATTCTCCAGTAAAATGTCCCTATGAGTTAACATTCTTTAGGGCATCACCACAGAAACATAATTATTGTATAGTTAGAATAGATATCAAGATATAGTTTTACAAAGCTGTGTTTATGTCATCTACATCTCTGAGGTAAAGTCCTGGTGAGTCCTTTATGAAAATAATAAGCTTTTTATACTACTTTAAGGTTTACAAAACCTTTCTCCCACAAATTATTTTCAGGTATATAAATATACTGTTATTAGTCTATTCTCAGATAAAGAAACTGAGATTCAAAGTGCTTATTTGTATACCTTTGCTAATGAGTGTCAGAGTTGGGATTTGAACCTGGATCTTCTAATTCCAATATTAATGTCCTCTAATACCATTATAACAGCCTTTTTTTGCTTGTTTTGTTTTGTTTATAAGCATTCCCCCCAGTAATGTTGGGAGAGGGAACAAAAGGGTGGTGGTCTAGCTCCATATGGACTTCCTCCTTTCCATTTTTTCCTTATATACCTTTGCTATTTACTTATAAATCTCTTTTTCCTAAAGCATGAAGAATACTTCAGCTAGATTGAAGGAATGGTTGGTCTCAAAGTCCACAACCATCTCTTGTATGTTGAAAGTCAAACACATACAGTATTTAAAAGCCCCCAAATATAATAGAATAACATTCTGGATCTCTTTAATGTGGAACTTATAACTTGACAAAATGTTTTTGTTGTTCAACTTTCATTCTCAAAGAAGACCAATGACAACTAACAAATATTACCTCGATATTTTCGAAGGAATTTTAAATTTAAGAAATCATTGCAAAGATATGTTTATAGATAATCTAAAATATTAAAACATTTACAGTCTGTTAAGTATTTGTGAAGATGCTAGGCATGATCAATTGATTGCTAAACATTTATTAACTAGTTGATCTTTCTTTCCTAGTACATCTTACAACATCCCAGTAAGGCAATAATAATAAAAATTAGCATTTTTATAGGACTGGAGGACCTGAGTTAAAATCCTAGCTCTCAGTAACTATGAGGCTTGCCACTTAACCTCTGGATGCCTCAGTTTCTTCACCTGGGATGGAGGAGGGACAGACCTTATATATTTTCTAAAGTTTCCTGCTGTAAATACTAAGGATTTTTTTTCCCACATTGTTTCTCAACCTCTTATTCACAATCTCATAACCTGATTGAAATTAACTGATTTCAAGACCATAAAACACTTTTCTCTTAGAAACTTTTATCCAGAAACTCTTTCTATTCTTCCACTGAAAGAGTTAAGTCTGAGTTCTTTCTCCTGTATCTTTATTTGAAAAAAAAAAAAGAAAAGAAAAGAAAAATGTTTGTTTTATTTGTTCATTCCACAGATTCCAGAAAGGAAACAGCTCCCAATCCCAAAGATCGAGTCTCCAGAGGGATATTATGAAGAGGCAGAACCATATGATACTTCCTTAAATGGTACATCCCACAGCTTCACCATTAAGGGTGATTTAAGTACTTCTTGCACATGAGACTAGTGCTTCTGATAACCCAGTAGCTGTAGACATTCTTGCCTCATAGCTTGAAGGCAAGAGAAATCTTATTGGGATTTTAAAAGGTGACTCCCTGTCAGGATTTCACATTAAGTGTGACTTAAGAGTTGTCCCGAAAGAGTGCTCTCTTTGGTCAAAATGGAGTGCCAAGATTAAAGCAGGACATGGCCAGGACCAAAGGATAATCTTGAATTGGCTCAGGATTAGAAGGTTTATGGGATCGGATATTTCCTGTTATCATGTTCTGCTGAGCATTGCTGACATCAGCACATACAGGGAGAGGAAGGGTCAAGTATCTGTGCCAAATGAGGTGAAGTCTGAAGCAGAAATGAGAAGCTTCTTTGTAACCAGGCTCTGAGGAACAGTTAGAGAGGCTCTTAGCTGGTTTAGTGCTAAAACAAAGCATTTCTCCTGAACTTGGCCAGCTCAGAAACCATTGAGTTTTAATTATAGATCTAGAACTAAAAGCAGTCTTAGAAGTCATTGAATCCAAAACCCTCATTCTACAAATGAAGAAACCATTTCCCTTGCCCAGAGACACTCATTGCATCCTACATGTCTAAGGCAGGATTTGAACTTATATCTTTCTGACTTCAAATCCAGTGGTGTTCTGCTAATTATTAGGATTGGTTGTTTAAATCACAAAGGCCCTCCTCAGATGAACATTTAAGGTCTATGGTGAATCTTGACACAAAGGGCCCACAAGGGACATGGGAAGTGATTATTGTAGGCTCTTCCTCTACCACTCCCCAAATACTATGCTTATTTTTCTTTTCTTCTCCATGCTTCTTTTTCTTTTCCTCTTTCTCTCTTCTTTACCCTTTTCCCTGATTCCCCTTAGTTTTGGACCCTCAGGATAAGGATATCTACTATAGTGCTGCTATAGTGCATCCTTTATTCTTCTGACAGCTTCAAACAGAACAGTATGATTTGATCAGCTGTTCTACCTCTCTAGATGAATTTGTGTGAGGTTATAGGGGACATTTATATAGGCCAACTAGTGGCCATAGTGAATCTTGTTAGAGGCTGGGTCTCCTTCAGACTGTAACACAGAACAAGAGTGAGGTGGTCATCAGGTTTGTTAAAGTTTTGATAAGCTTTATCATTTAGTCCATCAAAGTATCATGTGGTACCTAGCCAGCAAAGTCCAAATCTAGGGAATATGTATACTGAGAAAATATTCATCCAGAGGATCCTCTTTGGTCCTGAGATTAGCACTAGCCATTATTCCTACTGGAATATATACCTGGAATAGAAACCCAGGTAGAGCCTTAATTCTAAAGGGATTTTAGAGTTGTGACTTGTACAATGTCACACAGCTGAGGTAATTTCTGCCAAGCCCAGAGTTGAAATTTGTAGCCTTCAAGGGAGTGTGAAATTTGGCACGAGGCCTTAGAAAGAGTATTAGATTTGAGGTTATTTAGAAATCCTTGTAGTTTTAGACTTAAGTTTATGTGATCCGATTTTGTGTTTTCAATAAAACTACTGTTTATTAAATTGAAAGTACATCTCCTGGAGGTTATTGGATAGTTGTATGAGAATATTTGGTCACCGTTGTGTCTGAGTGGAGGGATGGATTAAATAATTTATGGAGTGCATTTTTTTTCTTGAAGTCTCATCATCCTTTTTCCATACCCAGCACTCATTTTTGCCAAATATCCCCTGGGCCAAGGATCATAGCATCCTAGATCTAGCCCTTGAAGGAACATTGGAGACCATCTAGTACAATCTGCTCATCTTACAAATGAGGTAAACTGAAGCTTAAAGAGGTTATGTTACATAGGTTCCTAGATCTGGTGCTGGAAGGCCATTTAGTCTAACCTTTTACTTTAAAGATAAGAAAACTTGGGCCTTGTGGAGCTAAAATGACTTTATTTCAAGATAGTATGAGGGGCAAGATTTAAATCTGACTCCGGAGTCAGTTTTTTCCTCAACATCACAATGCCAAGAACTTGAAATAGAGAGAACTAAAACAGACACTTCTTCTCTGCTCAAAATTAGTGTAGCCAAACCTTCCATCTACAACTGGCCTTAACCCCAAATCAAGCAATAAAGGAATCCAGTAGAGGGAAATTGAGGAAGAAAGAATATCAGCTTAATCTTACAGGCTCAAAGCTCCAATTTTTTTTCATTCCTTCCTTCTCAACTTTGGTACAAAACCTGTAGTACAAATGTTGTCATATTAACAGAATAACAAATTTAGAATAAAAAACAAACTCACAGTTAATGGCAATGGAAAAACTCTTGGTCCATCCTGGATCAGGAGACATAGATTCTAATTCCACTTGTAATAATTCCTATCTGCATAACCTTGAACAACAAGTAACTTAATCTCTCTCCCTCCTTGTTCCTACCTCTTCTCTTTACCTATGGTCCTCTCCCCTTTTCTCCTAGACTCTCCTTCACTCCCTTCTTTTCTCTTCCCATCTTTTCTCTCTTCCCCCACTTCATCACTAAAATAGGAGAAAATATTTGCTCCACTTTACCTGACCCAGGGTTGCTGAAGAGATTAAATGAGATTAAATTATAAAGTGACATACAAATGTAAACGAATGTTTTATCATTCTATCAGTGGCCATAATGAATGAATATTGCTAAAAAGAATGATGTCACTGGGGGGAGGGGAAGTAAAGACAGTCGATATGAATCAGGATGAACTAGGAAATGTTTTTTCATGCTACCTCTGCTTTTCTCATACCATGTTTTCACCTGCCAAAAGGTTCTAGACTCTTAGAAAGCCAGGATCCCAGTTTTGCTAGGATTTGAAGAACAATGGTCTTATGGTTAGATATGTGTCTATAATTGATGAGCTGAACATCTGCTGCTTTTTCAGGTGTCAATCTGGACTGCAGCTTCATACCAAAGCTTTGTTCATGTCTGATGAGTGAGATGAGGCAAGGCAAATTAAGAACCCACAGGTTGGGACACTTTAGCAGGCTGAAGTGGTGACTCACTGAACCAGCTGTCCCTGCATTTTTTTTTTTCTCCTGGCAAGTATTATCTTGTGCCTGATTCCCAGGTAGTTGGGAAGGGGGATCGGAAGGAGGTGAGCCTCTTCATAATGTAGACACTTCATCATGGGCTAGACTCATGCTTCCTGTTGTTCATCATTGTTCAGTGAATTTGGATTTATTAATTACAGTGAGAAGTTAGATCATTGCAAGGACTTCTCAATCTTACTAAGCAACCAGAATTACAAAGAATAGAACTGTTAAAAAGTAAAAAGTGATGAGGATAATTCAAGGTCTATTGGCTCTCAAGAAAGAGAATTGAGAAATGATTAGGGTAATAAGCAGCCAAATTGCTTCAAAATAATGTTGATGAGTACTCGGGTTAAAAATTGGCTTTTTGATGAATTGACCCTCCATAATTGAGATCTTCTTTATGCCTAATTAAAGATTATATGATTGTGCCAATCATCATACTATCTTGGTCCACAGGAAAGCAATTTTATTAACTTCCTAAAAGAATGGTTTGATAAAGCTATTTCTCTGTGCATGCATGCCTGATCATTCACTGTTAATGTGTCAATGAGTGAGGTAAAAGGTTGTTAATGCTCCTCAGCATCCCCCAGACAGGAAAGTTTTCTACTGAAAGCAAGCTCCATCCTTGTTGCTTGAAACCTTAATAATACCATCTGTGATTCTGTATCTCTCTTCCTCTCCCCCCTTCCCATATCTTTTTTTTCTTTCTGTGGAAGTAATTCTAGTACATTGTCCACCACTGGAATCCCCAAATGAGTGCAAGTGTCTGAGGGAATCATTTATGCCACAGTCACATTGGGTTACTGCCCTTTTCTGAATCTGGAACGCCATACCCTTGTGTCCTTGCAGAGTAACTTGGGGAAAGGTTGTTAATTGTTGAAAGAGTATTCATTATTGTCCTTTCTCTGACAATATGCATGCTCCCATCCTGCCTCCTGATACTATGCCCTTACTAGTAGTTATTTCTGCTCTTCTTGATTAATTTTCCTTCTGTGGACAAAGGGATATGTGCCCGTCATATTCCCAAGAGTCCAGATTGTAGTCTGGGAAAATCAGAGTCTACATTTTAGATGCCTTTGGTAATTATGGGCTTAAACAACTACATAGTGAGGGATAGTTTTATATTCCATTCTTAGAGTTCTGTGGTATATTGAATTATTCTTCTTCTAGGAATATTATCATTGCTCTGCCTTACTGTTATTACTCACAGGCCTCAGTAATTTTAGCAATACTAATGTCCTGAATGTTATCCAAAGTATATAAAGTACTACTTTACTGTGTCATCTCAGTTTCTTTTAAAATACACATATCATTGGAGTGAAATCAAAGACTCCTAGAATTGCATATCCCCTCAGAAGTCATCCAGCCCAACCTTTACTCAAATAGCCATTGTTCCCCACCTCTAAATGCCTCTCATGGCAGCCCAGTCCATTTTCAAACAACTCTCACTATTACAAAGTTATTCTTAGTGTTAAAGGATGGAAGACAAATGGTAGCAGGGAAGATATGAGGAAAATAGTTGGGGTAGGAAGGAGAAGCAAGAAATAATGTTAGAAAGAATGAAACAGTGGAAAAGAATAAAAATGATAGTCTTTGGGTCAGAGTAGCTTGGAGCTACTCTGAGAAGGCAGTCATCTTTCCCATAAAACAATTTACTAGTATAGTTTGGCCTGTTATTTGTTTGCATTTGCAGTTTTGAAATAGGTAAAACCAAACCGTGGCTGAGAAAGATGAGCCTTAAGTCTGGCTGCTAGATAAATACTGCTTCTTATCATATTCCCAGGTCACTCCAAAGCTTTTGGTTTTTCTCTTCTTCCTTCTTAAAACAGAGCTATTGATGTTAAGAGCTAGAATGGACCTTTAAAGATCACTTAATTTGGGGATTTTGAAAATGATTATTATTGAATACAGTCAATAAAATTATGGCTTACATATACAAATACACACATCCATTTGTACATCTATATGCGTAGGTTTATGTTTGTAAATATACATATATACATTTTACAAATATATATAAATATACATGTGTATATACACATGCATTTATGTATATATTTTTTTCCATTTTAGGTTGCTTTTTTAAAATTAGTTTTTTTAAATCCCTAGAAATTAGTCCTTGCCACATAGTAAATGCTCAATAAGTGTTTGTTTGCTGTCTAGCTCATTCAGTCACCTTGTTTTATAGAGGAGGAAATTAAAGCTCAGGGCATATTTGTCAATATTTTTTTTTTATCACTGCCTTCTGGAATCTGAAACCTATATAATTTGAGGAAGAGAAAGGGAAAAAAAAAGTTTCTCTTCAGTCCTGATTTCTAGATAAGATTCTTGTCTTATCATTTAAAGACAAAATAGAGCAAGGAGTCAATAGAATTCAAAAACCATCATTGGAATCTACCTCTGATCCAGGATACCTTACTCACTAATTTGGAGGTTGCTCCTGCTGTTGAATGTTTAACAGCTTGGTTCCCTTTGTCCCTTGCCTGAACAGAGCATGTTTGGAGACACAGCCTTCTTGCTTCCCAGACAGACTATGTCTAAGCTAGTCTTTTTTGCAGAGGATGGTGAACCTGTGAGTAGCTCCTATGAATCGTATGATGAAGAAGAGAGCAGCAAGAGCAAGTCAACCCCCCATCAATGGCCATCCCCAGAAGCTACCATTGAGCTGATGAAGGATGCCCGGATCTGTGCCTTCCTGTGGAGGAAGAAGTGGCTGGGGCAGTGGGCTAAGCAGTTGTGTGTCATTAAGGACAGCAGACTATTGGTTAGCAAAATATTCTTTCGTACCTAACAGGAATGATTAGTCCTACTCTTTTTTTTTTCCCTTTGGTAGAGGGAGGAGAGGTAGATAACTAATATCTGAGATTCAGATTTGTGGCAGATATTTCTGCCACTTTAGCCCAGGCCAGTAAGATATATTGGCATCTATTGCCAGCTATGGATTTGCCAATATACAGGCAGTTTTTAATTACTTGTGAAGATTGCTGTGATGCTTTGGCTATCTTTGCTCATATTGCCATTACTTCTCCCTGACCCTTGTATTTCAAGCAGATCATATATGCCTTACTAGCTTACTATACTGTTTTAATTTGGCACATGGCCAAGGCATTACAGTGTTACTGTGATAACAAAAACCCTTACCAGATTATTCACTCTTTTATATAATTTGGAATGATACGACCCCAGTTGCCTCAATATATAGACAACATGTCATATAGCAGAGGGGCTACATTGTGAGGATATTCCAGAAACATTAGATAATATAAAAAATCTATTAACTTTAGTTTGGGAATGATCTTTTATTTTCTAGCATATTAACCTTCCCAATTAGATTTAATTAAAATAAATTCTATTGATATCTTTTGATTTTTATCACTACCTTTCCCAATATATATCCCTTCTCCTCCCTCTTCCAGAGGGATATCATTTTAAAGAATACCAAAAAAGAAAAGAAAAGCTCATTTGGAACGATTATCAAATGTATCAAAAAAGTTGGACATTAAATTCAGTTTTATATACTCAGAGACCCCTCTTCTTTGCCCAATTCAGTTTTACTCAGGAGTAACATTAAATGTAAACTGCATTTTCTAAACCCACAATACTGATTGCAGGAATAGTTAATCACATTTTGTTGGGAAATAGAAAAAAAGCTAGTTTGGGATTAAAATTTTTATTTTGGATTTTATTTCTTTCATAAGTGAGAAGCTGTTTACTGTTTCTCAGAAGTGCCCAGACTAAGACATTGTCATGAAGATAATCATGGTTCCAAGAACCTCTTGTATTTAAATTTAAAGTTATTTTGTATATATGTTAGGCCATTTGCCTAACTAATATTTGATTAAAAAAACAAAAAACAAAAAAAGGTGTATGGGGTTAGAAGGGAGGAGGGGAGAGGAGAGAGAGAGAGAGAGAAAGGGAATAAGAATGAGAAAGAATGAGAATATGAATTTGAGCCTGATTTGGTGGCCAGTATACTTCCTGAACTTATAATGTACAGTTGGGTTTGGTG
This sequence comes from Myrmecobius fasciatus, assembly GCA_023553655.1. Lineage (NCBI taxonomy): Eukaryota > Metazoa > Chordata > Mammalia > Dasyuromorphia > Myrmecobiidae > Myrmecobius > Myrmecobius fasciatus. The sequence continues at coordinate 22,617 of JAJPUD010010480.1, forward strand.
TATTTTTCAAAACTGACAGTTGCTCCTTTTTTTGTGGTTTTTACTGCTTTCTTGTTTCCAGTGTTACAAATCCTCCAAGGATCACAACCCCCAGCTTGATGTGAATCTGGTAGGCTGTAGTGTTATCTACAAGGAGAAACAAGTGAGGAAGAAAGAGCACAACCTGAAGATCACACCAACAAATGCTGATGTGATTGTCCTGGGACTGCAGAGCAAGGACCAGGCAGAGCAATGGCTTCGGGTGAGGAGAGCCCTGAGGTTTCCTGAGTGATCACTAGGGCAGGGATAGGGGAAATGGCAGCAGGCTCTGAACTGCTTTCTTATTTTTGAAGCTTTGAAGAAAGATAGATGTAATAACTTTCAATCTCTCACAAAATTTCACAAAATCTCTCAAAAAGTGGGGCTCAGAGACCATCTAGTTCAGACTATAACTGACTTAGAATCCCCTCTATAATACCTGTAATAAAGGTAGTCTAGCTTTGTTGGAAGACCTCTGCTAGTGTAAGAGTGAACTCCGGACATCTCTACCTTCTTGACAACCTATTCCACATTGAGATAACTCTAGTTGTTAGATAGTTTTCTCCTTACATCAGGAATCTTAAGTTTTTCCTATTTACAGCCTCCATTCATTTCCTTTGGGGCCAAACAGAAATCCAATACGTCTTCCACATGAAAGTTCCTTAGACAATTGAATACACCTTTCACATCTTCCTAACTCTTCCCTTGAGTATGCTAAATATCCCTGGGGAGGGGGTTATTTACCTTATTTTGTAATGGTATGATTTGAGACCCCATCTTCACTAGAAACAAGAAGACATAGGTCACTTTGTGCCATGTAGCTGTGTTGTGGTCCTGTCAGGTTTTCCCATTCTTCAAACCCTTCATATACACAAAACAGCATGTATATTTAAATAGCAAACAGATTTCATTTTCCATTTAGTTCCAGATAGCAACACAAACTGCTTGTGGATTGAAATCCCTATATTCCTTTGCCAAGAAACCACAAGTTGGCACAGTAGCATGCTAGATAATTTTTTATAATTGAGGCAGTCTCTACTAGAGCAAGAGGAAGAGAATTTGTGAATGGTCTACACTGAATTTACTCTGAACTTAGGAAATAGGGATGAGGAGGAGTTCTAGAGGGGGACTGTTTCTCACATATCCTATCATGTTCAATTCTGGTATCATGATATTAATCAAAGGCACACATCATTTTTTTATAACCCTTCAAGAAAAATCACTGGGAGAATAATTGGGAGAGATAATAAGTTGTGTCTCTTCACTCTAACACTTTTTTCTAGTATTACTCTTAATAACTATTCTCTATTCCCCCTGTGCAGGCATATGACCTCTAATCCATTTAAATGCAAAATATTTTCTCTAACAAAATGAAATGTTACCTTCTTTCTGATTCTATTAGCTTTCTAAGTAATGTTCAGAAAGAGAGAAAAAGAAAACTTAGAGGAACTGGGAATGTTTCATTGATTGTTACCATAGTGGTATTAATTTGTCATTTACCTCTCCAGCCACAAAGTTACATTTAATTCAGAAAGTATTAATTCAGTAGATGAGCCTAGCATTGTAAAAGATAAAACAATGTGAGATCAAGAACCTATAACATGAGGGGATGGGACAGCAGCAAAAAAATATTATTTATACACATATACACTGACTAAAGAATGATACAAGATTAAGTATATTTAAATGTTAAATATAAGAGGACACCATAGTATATAGAAAAATAAATAGTATTATTTCATTGTTGGCCAAAATAATTGGGAAAGGCTTCATGAAGAAGTTGGGGTTTTAAGGGTTTTACACAGATAAGGAACCAGGAGTGTCGGAGATATTGAGGGAAGCCAAAGGAAGATGTGTCAGCAGGAATGCTCAAAAATGAGGCAGCTAGCTTCTCTCAAGCAGAAGATTGGCACTGAGGAAGAGCAGAGGAAGAGTGATGGAGGAGATTAGCGAAGATATTCTGATGCAGAGAGGGTATCAGATGAGGGGTCTTGAATGGCAGGAGGAAGAGTTAGGTATTATTCTGATGTCTGAGGCAATGACAAGCCACTTAATTCCTTACTGAAAGCATGCACCAATTAGAGGCTTAGTAAAGGCTTCTTCTAGTTGTTTGCTGTTGATGTGAAGAAGCAGCAGCACCCAAGAGGAGACCATAACCATCTGTTACAGTTCCCTAAACAAATCAGCCTCACTGTGATTTTGTACCAGCAAAGGAAGATACACACAAACCGACTCTTACACTTCTCTCAATTCCAAAGGATGCTCTCTATCTTGAGCCTTAACTGGCATCTAGAGAAGAGCACTCTGAAGAATCTTGGACACAAGATCTCCTTTGCTTTTTTTCTCCATCTCCCCTTCCTTTCATTATGATTTGGGTGTGCTGCCAATTAGATGTGTCTATTTAGAAGAAAAAATCCCTCACAGCTTTCTGAATAACTGACTTGGAAAGCCTTTCTGAAGCTTTGCAAATTTTAAACATCCATTACCTTATTAAAAAGCAACAGACAACATCTGCTGGAAACAATGGCTTCCCAATTATCAATACTTGGTTACTTCAGAGTCTGAAGGGAGGACAGCTTGTTTCTTTATTGTTTTTCTTTTTGCTGAGGCAGTTAGGGCTAAGGGACTTGCCCAGGGTCACACAGCCAGAAAGTGTTAAGTATCTGAGGCCAGATTTGAACTCAGGTCCTCCTGTCTTTAGGGATGGTGCTCTATCCACTGTGCCACTTAGCTGCCCCAACTTGTTTATAAAGTCTTACAAAATGCCTTGCTTGGAAAAATAGAATGCTATCTCCCCAGACCCCAGGAACTCCAACCTCACCCATTTGGGCCAAATAGTGTGCAAAAAAAGAGAGAGAAAAATGCAAGAGAACTGGCATACAACCTAACTTCTGGGTCAAAAATGTTTTGGGTGTCTGAGACTAGGAATTCAGAATGGAGTGGGATGGGAAGAGATAGGGAAAGCCCCAGTTAAGTATAGTTAGTTTTGATTGATAAAATTCAGAAGATCCCAGAGCCATAGTAGGAAGAAACTTCTGGGTTCTTCCAATCTATCCATCCCTCCTCATTTGTAAAATGAGGAAACTGAGTCTTAGAGGGTGTGATTTTTTTTTTTTTAAAGGCCATGGCACTCCCTATTCCTCAACCCTGTACCAGGCTGTGTTCAAAGTAAGAGCACAATTTTCTTTTATTATTTTTTTAATAATAATAATAATAGCTTTTTATTTTTCAAAACACATGAAAAGATAGTTTTCAACATTCACTCTTGCAAAATCTTGTATCCTTTCCCTCTCTCTCCCTCTTCCTGACAGCAAGTAATCCTATATAGGTTAAACATGGAGCACCTAATTTTCAAAGAGGAGTTTTCTTCTTAGTTGTGTTTTTCACTCACTCTGTAAAACTGCTTAGAGGCAGTGGTAAGCCACATGGTTAAGTGGGCTCTATTCACATGGCTTCACTTCTAAATGTCTGGTCATATTTTAGCACCAGAACAGCCTGCCTAATTAATAGATATTTGCTTTTCACCCAAGTGGCCTTCTGAACTATTGACAGACTAAGGGCAGGAGTTCTAGCTCCCATTCCCCCCATTTTCCCCTCCTACAGACCCCCTTTGGCAGTATGCTGAAGCCCATAGACCCTTTCTTAGAATAAATAATTGGATTTTGTATGTTTGTTTGTTTTTGATAATAATTGGAGAGAATGTTAAACTTCAACTAGAGGTTAGTGAAAATAAATATTTCTTTCCCAATTAAGGTCACAAAACCCATGAAATCTATCCAATGGGCTGGGGATTAAGACTCCTTGGACTAAAAGCAGGCCTCCTGTCTGAGATTTGAGTAGCAAGTTTTTCTGTAATTGAGAAAAAAAGAAAGAAAAATCTGACTTAACATTACTTATGTATATCTGAGAGGTTCCAGGTAAGCAGAGGCTAGAGACCCTCATCTTTCCCATTATAATCTGATGGAAGCATGTTGGCTGGTTCTATGATTGCTACTGGAACAAGTAGAGATGTATAGAGAGATCAGTGGGTAGTGGGGAAGATATAAGGCAATGCATCTCAATCAATTTAAAGAGGTAGAATTCTTTTGGTTTTAGTCCCTCCTCACCCTCAAACACATTCAAGGAAGAGGAAAATGTCAGGACTTTTAAGAGGGCAACTGCCTGCCCTGTTTTGTTTTGGAAGTTCAACAAGAAAACACTTAACTTAGTGTTTCAGAATGAAGCCTGAGTAAGTAGCAGCTGAAGCAAAACAGCTGGGAATCTAGAGACTCATGGGAGGAAGGAGCTCAAGAGGCCCCAAGGAGGAGAACTGGGAATTGGGAGAGGAAGCCCTGGGCTGAGGACTGCCAGGAAGGGAGGGAGCTGCAGAAGGAGGGAGGGCAGACTTTGGATCATAATAGGATTCTGTTTTATACCCAAAAGCTAATGAAGTGGTAGGCAATAGCAGCTAGTAGAACCCCAGGCTGGCAGAACTGAATGAGATTCAGCTTAATAGAGTTCCTCTCTGGGTTTAGGAGGAGCTATAATCTGTGTGATAATCCATAACTTTGAACTACCAGAATTCCTAACTGTCATCTGTGAGTGAAGTAAGGTTTGATTTTGCCCTTCCTGAAGCATTTTCACCTTAGCTCTCAGACTTGAAAAAGTCCAGCTGGTTCTAAATCAACCTCTGATGGATCTGCTGGAGCTACAAGACCAGTGATGAAAAAGGAGGATTTTTTTTTTAAGCAATTCTGCATCTGGGATATACCCTATGTACACAAATGTGTGGGATGACTGCCTCTGGCTGTATCTATAGCTCAATATTATAAGTATTAGCAAAAAGCACAGGAGTAGGTAACTGTAGGAAACTTCCTTGAAGCAATTGTTCTGACTTTGGTCATCCTATAAAGTCCTAACTTCTGTAGGTCAAAGGGCCCACCAGCCTGATTGCTTCTCTATACTTCCAATTCAGCCCTTTAGCCAAGAATAAAGATATTTCTTCCTAAATTAGGAAACATACTTTAGTAAGGATATGAAGGAAAATGTTTCTCAGAGGCACTTTTTCTATTGGGGTATGAGAACATTACATGGAGAGGCTTCCAACACATTAAGAAGGAGAAGAAGGCTATTCAGAAAATGTGGTAAATTTATTGAAGCCACAAAGGAACTATTAACAGAAAGCAATGGGAACCAAAGGGACCACAATGATTAGTGGCTGACCCAGGTCTGGCAAAAAGTTTTCACTTGTGTTGTAACAACCAATTGAACATATTAGTGAGCAGAATTAATCTGATTGACTTGATTCTCTACAACCCAAATTTTCTGGTGACATGCTCCCCCTCCTCCATCTGTTAATATTATTATATAGGTTCTGAGAATCCCAAAAGCTTTTCCTAGCTGGAAAAGCTAGAGTTTAGAGTTTTCAAGTGTAGTTTGGGTCTGGCCCTGAAATAACATGGAAATGTTCAGTACCTGGGAGGAAAATCATTTAACATACCACTGTTAGTCCATTCTCAAGAGACTCCTGGGATCTCTGGTACTATTTCTTCTGAGGGGCAACTAGAGTCTGATCCTCAGTCTGACCCATCAAATTGCTCCTTTCTTCCTACTCAGGTCATCCAAGATGTCAGCGGCTTGCCTTCTGAAGGAGTTTTTGAAGGAAACCAATACACTCCCGATGCTCATCGTCTTAATTGTCAGAAAGTAAGCTTAGCTGCTCTCCAAAGAAAGAATTCTTAATTTTTTTCTCTTAAAATGAAAGTGTAAAATTGGGAGCATTGTTTTTGCATTTCAGTCTAATTAATAAGAAACATGCTATGCTTGGGTAAGAACAGTGACTTTATCTTGCTTAGAAAACAAATGAAACAGATATAAACATGAAATATTTTCTTGCTTGAAGGAAAAAAAAGCTTCATTGGAACAATCTAAAACTTTGTTTTAGATTTTTGAATTGGGAGATGTATTTTGTGTGGCTGTTTTTTTCCAGGAAAAGCTGAATAGTATTCTTAAGTATTTATCAAGAAATAAAGATTTTTATTTGCTTTGAGAAAGTTTAAAAGATAGGACCCCAGGGGAGCCTAATTTGAACTTGTAATTGGAAGGAATAGGTCCCATCAACCATGTAACTTTGGCATCCCACTTACTTCCTGTGATGAGAACAAATGGAGTGAGACCAGAAATGAACACCTTTTCTCAGATCTTGGCTTTTCTCATTTTTATCTAAGATGGAAGGAAAAGGGTGTAGCAGGGGGAAACAGATGATTTCCTCCCTCCCTCTTATAAATTGGAATAAGATTTTAAAATTTTCCTTATTAATTGTTATTTCCTTATTATTGAAAGGACTTCTACTAAAGTCCTACTCATATGCCTTATTGGGGTGTGGAGCTAATTCTAGGTCTTTTTTTTTTAATAGTATTTTATTTCTCCAATTACATGTAAAGATAGTTTTCAGTATTCATTCTTGTAAGACTTAGTGTTCCAAATTTTTCTCTCTCCTCCCCAAGATAGCAAGCAATCTAATATAAGATAAATATGTACAATCCTTTTATTTCCAAAATTGTCATGTTGTGCAAGAAAACTAGACCGAGGGGGAGGAAATCACCAGAAAGAAACAAACAGGAAAAAAAAGGTGAAAAAACTATATTTCAATGCACATTCAGTCTCCATAAATCTCTCTGGATGTGGATGGCATTTTCCATCCGCAGTGTAATTCTAGATTCCTAAAGCTCATCCTATCAGAACCTACCTTCTGGTTAACTCCATGAAGATGAGAAGCATACAAGAGTAGGCCTGATGTTGAACAGTATGTCTGTTGCCTGAGGAGCAGCCTAATTAAGTTTGTAGAGATCCATTACCAAAAGGTTTATCCCCAAATAACTGGCTTTTTAAAAAATAGTTACAAAAAAGACTTGACTCTTATGATGAGGAAAGGTTGTGATCTGAGTCTGCTAGAAGGAGTGCTTACAGGGAAAGAAGTAAGATGTGTTAAAGCACAAGGGAACTACTGAAAGGAAAAAAAAAAACATTGAACCATCATCACAGATGGAGAATCCATGCCAAAACCAAGTCTTGAAAAAAAGGATGTTTCATTTACCGCAGAGAGGAGTTATCTTGGATATAAGATCATTGGAATTGTTTCCACCAAAGCTGATCTCTACATTTGGAGAGCTATAAATGTTGGGGGGGAGGGGGAGTTTGAGATGCTTTTTGAATAACCCAGTTCTCCAGGTTTTCTTGGATGGGTGAATGATCCCTAACTAGATTTTTTTTCCTAAGTTAGTGCAAGAAAAGCTTAAACCTTAATATTTGAAGGTTAGTCTGTGAAGCCACTAGATATGATTGTGTCTGCACTTCTTTGTATAAGTACCTTAACATATTGAGAATAGCACAAATAGAAATAGATGCTGTTTTTTATTTATCATTGATGGCTGCTGGCTTCTCACCATCCAATAGGATATTGATTGATATTTAATTTCTAAGACAGTCTGCCTGCTCCACTTTCCTGCAGCAAGAATGTATAAAAATTGAATGGTAATTTTTTTTCCTAATGTTTAGTTCCTTTGTACACTTGGAAACTAAGAAGAAAAATGGCCTTGGTAATTTTGAGGAGCTCAAAGGCAGGAGAAAAAGGCACAGTAGGAAGTTTTTCAGGATCCAAGTCATTGAACCTTAAAGTTGGAGGAGATAATAGAACTTATAGCTATTCCATGGATAGTATTATCATTAGTGCATAATTGGAAAGATTATTTTTTCCCAAGTATTAACTAATATTAGCGTATAATTATGTTTGTCTTTTCTCTTTCTCATTGACAGCCAGACATAGTTGAGAAATACCTGTCAGCCCCAGAATGTGGGAATAGTGTGGATGGTCATCCTGAGACCACGGAGATCAAAGATGGTAACAGAGTTCCTGTCCTGTGGGATGATGGGAGAAATGGCATTGAAAAGCTGAATTGGAAGTCATTACCAACTTACTCCAAGGGGATGGAACAAAGTTGGGGGTGGGAATCAGTATAGCATCTAGTTTGTTAGCCTATTAAGTTCATATTTGGTTTTTTTCTGAACTGATGTAATATTTTCATCCCTCCGAGTTAATTATCTTTCAAATATTAAGCATTCTCTGTTATTAGCCAGTGTAGTCCTAAAAGATCCCCATATCCTGTCCATGTTGTAAGAAGACTTCTATATTAATTGACTTGGCCTTGTGAGATGAGAAAGAACAAGAAGAGAATCTGAGATTTTTGGTGGATTTTGGATGTGACTGTTTATGTGATGTCTCTGATGCCATTTTCTTCTCCCTATTCTTGTTAGTTAAGAAGAAAGGTACAGCAGGCCTCAAACTGAGCAACTTGATGAACCTGGGGAGGAAAAAATCTGCTTCACTGGAGAATACTGAGAGGTCTCTGGAGACATCCAGTAAGAACTATAGACTCTTAAAGTTGGAAAAGACCTCAAGAGGTCATTGGGTCAGGCCCCCTGCCAACAGGCAGGTGAACAACTAAGCCATCTAAGATAGAGTTTATTTATTTATTCCTAACTAAATAGAATTTATTTATTATATTTATTCCTAATGGAAAACATCCCTAAGGATAGAAATTATCCATTCTAATGGTGGTCTCTTTCGGTCTTCTTTCACCATCTTCATAAACTATTTTTTTTTTTTTTTTTTTTTTACATCTAACCAGAGGGACAGACATGGCTAAATGGATAGCAAGATAGTTTTGAAATGAGAAGGACCTGAGTTCAAGTGCTATCTCTGACATATACTGGCCATGTGACTTCAAATTGCTTTTCCTCACAGTGCCTGAGAGAGCTCTGAGACTGGAAGGTGCTAACTTGCAATGGTAATGAGTACTTACCAGGTCATTCTCTAGGGCAATGAAATACTGCTCACATATCCAGCCCTTTTCCCTGTGTTTAAACAAACTTTCTCATGCTGCAATTTTATCGTATTTTTTTCATATCATAGTTCTCTGCTGATTGGAGAACTGGCCAACAGCCTCATAAGAGCTTTATTTGATCCATTCAATTCTTCAATACATTTATTTCTTCATTCAGCAAATAGTTTTTGAGCATAGAAGACTGTAAAAGGTTCTTGAGAAGCTGCTTTGGAGAGAAAGGCATTTTCCAATGGAAGTTGGAGTTAGAAAGCCTTGTTTAAGTCCCATTTTAGATCAGTCTACCTTTTGTGGGAAATACAACTAGAACTTTAGAGGGAGGCATGGTCTAGTGGAAGAGCACTGAATTGGGAATCAGGGAATCTGACAGTGAATCTTGTACTGGGTATATCTTGCCTTTTTAATTCTGAGTAAGCCAGCTATAACTTTTCTAAGCCCCAGTATAAAAGGAAAAGGTTGGGCTAGGTCATCTGCTATCAGCTCAGAATCTGTTCCTATCTACTTATTTCATTTCTCTAAATCTTGGTTTCCCTCATCTCCAAAGTGGGAATAATAATATTTATACTCCTTTCCTCCCAAGGTGGCTGTAAGAAAAGTAAACTTTAAAGCATCATATAAATGTGCACTTTTTTATGAGGACAACAAAGAAATAAAAGTCTTTGAAGCTTTTAATCTAGTGATACAGGAAGACACATTTACCAAAAGCTACAATTAAAGAGCAACATTTGACAGATGCAATTTGAGTGATACTGACAATAAACATCATAGGAATTCAGGGGAGGAAGATGTTGTTTTTGGCTGGGATCCTGACTGAAGATTTTATGGAAGCGAATATAGACATTTGAGGATGGGGAATTGTGAGCCAAAGAATTATAATGAAGGAGGGAGGGCACAAGCCATCCTTAAGGGAAAGAAAGTGGATAAGTTTAGATGTAATGAAGTTTTTGTGTATTAAGACTTGGAAGATGTTAGAACTAGAAGATAGCTTAGAAGTTTCTGATGAGGGAACCGGCTCAGAGAGAAAAGACATTACATGGATAGTGGTAGAAGCAAGGGTACAACCTAGTTTTCCTGATTCTCAAGCCATTATATCACAGATATATATATATATTTTAGATCTCAGATCTTAAAAAAAAAAAAAGAAAAAGAAAAAAATTCTGATTCCAGAAAGAGCTGTTGGAAAAAAAACCCTAGATTTGTAGTCAAAGGAGTTTAAATTTCAGCTCTGCTGATTTTGGGAAAGATACTTTCTTCCCTCCAGGCTTCAAATTTCCTCACCTCTGAAATGGTTGACATTGGATTGAGTTAGTCTCTAAAGTCTTCCCTAGCTCCAGATGCTATGATCCTATGAAATTAGTGATTAAGTCAAAATTAAACCAAGTGTATAGTATTCTCTGTCAAGTATTCTTTCCTAGGAGGTTGTAATAGTTGAAGATAATTATCATTAATCCTTGGCTCTCTCTCAACCCAAGCATTTCACCTTTCCTCATAAGATATACTTTCTTTTCCTTTAATCTTTTATTCTCTCAGTACTATCATTGATTTATTGTCTTTTGTCTATGATGGTCTGGGTATTGTTCCAATTATTGGAACTTCTTTTCCCACAATACATGGATGTTGCCAATTGGGACTACACTGAGATGAGACTGACCTTGCCTTTGGAGATTGTGTCTTTTTCCAGCAAGGGTGATTTGTGCCTGTTGATGCCAATCTAGTTGTGTGGCTATTGCATCATCTTAGGATACAGCCTCCAGAGGGCATGGTTTGGCGCTGCATGAGAATAGTGCCAGTGAGTCATTGTTTCTGGGTGTTGTAACAGTGTTATTTCTGGAAGCACACTCAGCAATAATATGACCTTCCATTCCCAGAGGAGATGGAAAGGCCTCGGGAGAACAAAGTAACTACCCTTCCCAGGGCTTGACTGATCCTTAGAATAGACTGGTGTGAGTTAATAATAACATTGTCTTGCATTTATACAGTGAGTGCTTTGAGATTTGCAAGGCACTCCCCTCTTATCTCCCACTTATTTCCCGATGCTTCCAGCTCTGTTTCTAGTTAGGACTAGCATCATGACCTCAACTAGCTTCCACTTCGGGTGGGAAGCAGATATATAATGGACATGTTTTATCTTGGCCCAGGAAGGGAATGGGATGCCTTGAACAGAATTGTTAGGCTTTATGGCTCTGGCTCTAGCCAAGGTATATCATGTACAAAGTTACTTTAAGAATGATCAAAATATCTTATTTTGTTAATTTTTGTTAATTGTGAACACCCACAATTCCTTAAGACAAGATGGGGCAAGATAAGACAGTCTATCCTGAGGAGTAAGCTAAGCTAAGACATAGAGAATACAAATAACACAGGTAAGCTGGTGAGCTGAAAGTGTCACTTATTGACAGCTAGAGCAACTGGAAGACTTCGTGATGGAGGTAGCAATTGAGTTAAGATTTGAAGGATAGATAGGCTTTGGATAGATAATGAAAAGAGGGTATTCCTGAAAGGAGCAGCATTACATAAGAGCACAAGGATATGTGGCCAGAATGATCAAGGTGTTTGTGGGACAGTGAAGTGACTTGCCTGATTAGAAAAGCACATCTGTGTGTGGACATGGTAGGAGAGGAGAGGTAGGGAATGGGACACACTTTACAGAACATCCTATGCTGGCAGCTAAGAGGTTAAGAGGCTGTTATTAAAAGAAATTGATGGCCTCACCAAAACCATAGGAAGGGGGATTTAGAGCAGGAAATGGGAGTCATCTCTCTATTAGGCAGCAGATTTTCTACCAACCTACTGCTTTATATAAGTGAAGAGCAGCTTTGAGATAAGAATCAATTCAGAAAGTTCAAATCTGTTTTTAGAGCAGCAGTATTCACATTTGATCCTCACCAACCCTGCCTGGAATATTTCCTTATGGTTCAGTCAACTTATATTTTATGTTATTATTCAGTATTGTCTAATCTTGGGCACAATACACTTCCCACTCACAGATCAGAGGTTTAAAGCAAAAGAGACCTTAGAAATTATTTATCCAGTATGACACCACCATGTTAGAGATAAGAAAAAAAGGACCAGAAGCTCCTGTATCCCAAAGCAGAAGGGTAAAGTTCAAATTCCAGCTTTGCTGCTTGCTCTCAGTGTGACTTTGGGCCAGTTATTTAATCTCTCTGGGGCTCTGGACTATTTTTCTGTAAAGTGAGAGGATTGGTCAGAAATTGTCTTTCCAGTTCTAAATGTTATGATCTAATGTGACCTGAAAAATGCTAGCTCTGGGTTCACCCAAATTTAGGACTCTTCCAACTGTATTGTGTTATACTCTTATAAAAGTAATACATAAATGTAATCATGTTCCCATTCCTCCAAACTTCAAATCCACAGAAATACAAATAAATATACATGCATGTATATATGTTTATATATGTGTATTTATATTTTTATATGTGAGTATATAGTATACATTTGTGTATATTATAAATATGAGTATATTTTTATGTCTGTGTATATATTTTGTAAAGAGTACTGTAGTACTATATGTTAGGAGGCTCCTTAGCTTCAGGTCCAAAGAAGTGTGGGACTTTGTAATCCCAGAACTAAAGCTTGGATGTGAGTGACTCTGCCCCTATTACAGAAGTCCTTTTACAGACAGTCCTTTTCTGGCAGGTTACCTGAATGTTCTGGTCAATAGCCAGTGGAAATCCCGGTGGTGCTGTGTGAAGGATAGCCACTTGCACATTTACCAGGACAGGAATCGCACTAAATCGGCACAGCAGCCCCTCAGCCTGGTGGGATGTGAAATTATCCCAAATCCCAGTCCTGATCACCTCTACTCCTTTCGGATTCTCAACAATGGAGAGGAAATAGCCATGCTTGAGGTAATGTATGTGCTCGGTGATAGCAGCAGTTTACAATTATATACAACACTTTTCACATACAGGATTTCATTTGTTCTTTACAAGGGCCCTGTGAGGTAGGTGTTACAGATAGAATTATCCCCATTTTTATAACTGAGGAAATAGCCTGTGAGAAGCCATGTAAGTGCCCAGATTCACAGAGCTCGTGAGTGGAGGAATCAAAGCTCCCTCCTTCTTTCTAGCTTTTTTCAAAAAATGACACCATTTCTACTTGGCAGGAGGCTGAGAGCTAGCTTCTGTTTAGAGGTAGCAGGAGTTAACTGGAAATCCAGAACAGCACTACAAGCTTGCAAAGGGCAATTAAATATAGCCTGGCATTATTTTTACTTAACATTTGTCTGAGATTGTGTTTGGTTTTTTGTTTTTTGTTTTAATTTTCATCCCTCCCTTTCTGACCTCAGTTATGGTAAAGTAAAAGGACAATGAGAACAACTTCCTGCATTTATGGTGGAAAAGTTATTTATAGTTCCCAGAGCTGCTAAAAAAGCTTCTAGAGATTCCAAAAGGGGGGTTATTTAGTTTATGTAGCACCAGATGGAGGCTTCTGTGTCTGTAAAATAAAAAATGTGACTAGAGCTGATCTGAGAGATAACTGGGCTTGAGAAACACATATACAACTCTCTGAATAAAAACCTCATCCTTCCATCACTGCCATTGAGTAGGAAGTACAAGTATAAACATGGGAGACAATCTAATGCTATTAGACAAAGATTAAAAAGAAACATATTAGTGCTGCTGTATATTCACCATGCATATGAGTGTGTATATGGGCATCTATCTTTCATTAAAATCTCACTAATACCTTATGATACTGGGGGGAAGGGAATAAACATTTTTAATAGCACTTACTTATGTGCCAGGCATTGTGTTAAGCACTTTTTACAACTATTATCTCACTTGATCCTTAAAACAACCCTGCAAGGTAGATGCTATTATTATCATTTTACAGCTGAGGAAACTGAGATAAGTGTCTTGCCAGTGATCACACAGCTAGGAAGTGATCTGAATTGAGCTCCTCCTGACTTCAGGCACATTACTCTAATTGATGTATCACCAACTGTTTTCACAAGGTTGACCCTGAATTCCAAAAGGCTGTGCCCACAGTGGAGTACAAGCTCTGGCAGGTCTCATGTGGGCATAGACATTGGGCTATTGGGGTTGTTGCCAGCTTTTCGAGGACAAGTACTGTTTCTTTTTTGTATTTAAACCTCTAGTGCCTGTTACATAGGCACTTAATGCTTGCTGATGAATTGGTTAGCCAAATGGAGAGAAGCTCCTAACTAGATGAGATCACTAGAAAGCTGGCCACTAAGAGTGAAATTTTTTTGGCTTCAGCAATTTGTGAAGATTCAACCAAGATGTGGGGAGGTTTTTCCTTCAAGACTATTCAATTGCACTTTATATAAGAAGCCCTTCCCAATCCTCCCAGTCTCCCGACTCTCCCTTCCAAAACTATGATATATTTATTTGGTGTATGTATACATATACATATATTATATACATGTTGTCTCTCTTATTTAGCATCTAAACTCCTTGAAGATGGGATTGCTTTTCTTGTTTTTATATTCCCAATGCTTAATAAATGTTTGACACATAGTGGCATTTCTTTGTTGGTTGATTCTATGTAGAGGGATTCAGATGAAATGTGTCTTTAAAATATGTATCTGTATACACACACACACGCACACACACACACCCCTGTCTACAGCATTGTTCTAATTAATGCCATCTTGTAATAATTTTAAAATTTTAGCATCTAATTCTGCTGTAATGGTATGTAGATATATATAATCAGTTTTAGTTTTGTTTCTGTCAAATTAACTGTCTTCTGTAATATTATTTTGACCTAATATCATCTTTTCTGGGACTCAATAATTGTTGTAAAGTGGGTGTATCTGTATGTACTTTTAGTGTCAAATCCACTTAACCTTAAAAATGTTTTTGTTAAAATTATGCTCCAGTATTGCCCTCTAGTGGAAGGAGAGCCTCCATGCAATTGCTTCAGATACCTATGCATATAAAAATGCTGTATTAGATTCAGCTTCGGTATTTGTTGTTACATACTTGAACCATTTTTAAAAAAATTAAAATAATACATGAATACTCTTAATGACACAAGTTCAAATGGAATCTCGATTCCTTAACTTTCTGACCAACCTTCCTATTGTGTGGCATTATAGCTTTAATTTACATGTTCTATATTGATAACATAAATTTAGAAAAACAGCCAGGAAATTTACACCTTAGGAGGGGAAGAAGGGCTGTAGTGGTTCTAGTCAGGGTTTGCTAATGTCCCAGATCACACCAGAGCTTACACGGTAACTTTTTAGCCTCATTCCCTAAAGGGAATAATAATTTCTGTAAGGATTTTCACTATATACAACAAAGTACTAGCTTGGGAATTGAGAGACCAAAGTTCAAGTCCCAGATCCTGTACATAGTAACTGTGGGTCCATGAAATGTTTCTTTGCCTCTGTTTCTTAATTTGTAAAATGTAGGTAATTCTTTTTCCTATCATTTGAAATTAACCCATTTAAAATACTTTATAAACCTTAAGGTGCCATATACATTACTTTATAGCCTACTTTCATGTGGTTGTTTTGAATTAAGTCTTTTGTTCACTTTAAGATGCTAAATAAGTGATTAATGAATGTAACATTTTTACAGAATGTGGATACATGTGTATGTAGTTACAATGTTTTGTCACATAGAATAATCATGAGCAAAATCATGAATTCAGATTTCTGTTTAGGCATGAATGTCAATGGTAAATATTTACTTTAAGCTGAATTTTAAAGCTATTGTACTGAGGTTCAGATTCATTTGTGACTAGGGTCTTCAACTAATAATTATAGGTACGTAACATTATAACACAACATTAAGTCCTATGTGGGGTAGAACTTAAATAAGACCTGGTCTCTGCCAAACAGGAGTTTCCATACTTGTAAATCTAAGGTTCAAGAATTTTCAAGTAATTCTTTCCTGGCATTAGAGCCACATAATAAATTAAATGGGTGATGTAATATGTTAGTTTATGTTGTATCACATGCATATTTATAAAGAGGGGAAGTCTAAAGGCAGAGAGGCTCGTAATCTAAGCACTCAATGCCATTTTTGCATCTGAGTGGGGATTTGCTTGTCAGGGTAGCTTTGGGGGGATGGAGAGGGGAATAAGGATGCACATATGCTCACCCTTTCCTGGTAAATGAATGTATGCTGGGCCACCTTGATTGGTCTGATCTGTTTTCTCCCTTTTCAGGCCAAATCTTCAGAGGAAATGGGCCATTGGCTGGGCCTCCTTTTGTCTGAATCGGGGTCCAAGACAGACCCAGAAGAATTTACCTATGACTATGTGGATGCAGATCGAGTTTCCTGTATTGTGAGTGCAGCAAAGACCTCTTTCTTGTAAGTTTTGAGGGAAAGCTTCCTTCTTCTGTTTTCAGGTAGGATTGTATATATAGGGAGAGGGAACAAGAATGATTTTCAGTTCTAGCTTTGAAGCAGGGCCATAAATGATTTACTTTTGAAGCAATACTTTTTATTGAAAGTGATTTAATGTGGCCTAGTACATACAAAAAGCTAATTTTGGACTAGGAAAACTTGGTTCACATGCCACCCTCAACCCACAGTGATAATGTGTCTGTGGACCTGATCTCTCAATCTCTCAAGCAACTCTAACACTAAAAGTGACACAGATAGTGCGTTCCAATATTGGCATTAAAAGTCCCTCACTGGGACCTCCCTACTCACCATAAAACAAACACGTTCCTTTAGTGCTGCTCGGAACTCTCATCTCACTTATTATGGAGAAGCTTGGAGGGGATGGGCTTTCCATTCCCATCAAAATGCACAAAATTAAAGGCCCAGGAGATGAAATCCACGACTCCAATAATGAGGCTCATATATAGTTCCTCATAATCACTCATTTCAAGAGGAGGAAGATATGCTAAATTGAGCTCTCATTAGATTATATATATTGTATTGAAGAGAATGTTTATACTTCCATAATCCCTTTTAGCAAAGAGATAACTGTCTACTGCCTTCTCCTCTAATGTCCAGTCTGATGCAGAGAAAATATTCAGAGCCTAATGCCTATATTGATAACCTGCCCAAAGGTCACCAGCATGAGGAACCTTATGATGAAGTCATTCTGGATGCAAATGAGCCAACATTAGTAAGTTTTTGTTCTTGACAGCGTGTGCAAAAAAGTGATCCTAAGAGTAAGCAAATACTGTGAGTAAATGAGACATTTTCTAGTACTGTTCAATTTATGAGCACTATCACATGTGCTTTCTCATTGGGTGGGGGGGGAGAAGGGAAAGAAAGGAGAAAGTCTAGAACTCAGTTTTAAAGATAAATGTTAAAAAAATTGTTTTACATGGAATTGGGGGAGGATAAAATATTAAATATTTCTAAAAATTAAAAGGATAAATAGAATAATTGAGAAATAAATAGGATCAGAGACTTCTATATGGTGAAAGAATAGTACTGTAGGACCACTTATGATAGCAGGAATAGAGATTCTGGATAGCAAAGGATCTTTAGTAGATTGCCAGTGTGTAGTCACACTGGTTAGCCAACTGTTTAGTGCTGGGTGTAAAATGTGTTTGGGTTATAGTCAGTAATAACATTTAAACAGCCAGAGTTTGTTCATTGAATCTTAGAAAGCAATAATAGGATTCTGACAAGCTTCCTCTTGAAAAATCAGTGGCTGGCCCTTTCAGGATCCATGCCAGCTATGAAAATGAGATTGGATCCTAGAGGATTGTCCTAAAGGAGTAGCCCATATCTTCTGAATGAAGACATGGAGATTGAAATCTCCAATCTCCTTAAATCGAGGAGGCAAAGATATTTTCCTGTGGTTTTGAAAACACCAGGATTACAGTACAGCAGAGATGATACATTTGTCATTCTTCAGAAGTTTTATAGCCCCTGAGCAAAGGGAGGATAAAATCCCACGCCACCCTGGCAGCTGCATTTTCGTCCCCACTGGCCATCCTTCAAACTTCACGTTTGGGTTGGCAGGATCAGGTAGCACAGAATACTTGATTCAATTTAAAAGTTTATTAGATACATATTTAAACTTTTGTGTTCCAAGTAGGAGGTGGCAAAAGCTCTTATGAACTTTTCAGATGTCAGCTGTGTTATTTTTTTCCCTCACAGGCAGAACAAATCCAAGATACCACCCCTCTGAAAGCAACCACATTTGAAGAATTGGATCGAGTATACTTGGACCTCACACCACTTGTGTCCTTCCCACCTGACCCCAATTATGTGAAAGCCCAACCTTCCCCTCCTTCCTCTCCCCTTTTGGAAAAAGCCATCTTTAAGACAGAATTAGAAGATACTGCTGAAAGGTCTTCAGGAGACAGGGAAACAGAATTCTGCCAAAAGTCTTTGGAAATAGCACAAGAACAGGTACTGGTCAGCTCCACGTTCAAATAAACCACCCTGTTATCTCCTCTTTTCCTATTCTTTCTTATTGTCTCTGTTCTCATTACTTTCTCTAGACACAGAAACAGCCAGAGAGGTCTGAATCAGAAGAGATGTCACCAAAAAGCACTGGTGTCAAAATCCAAACCCAACAGCAGAAAATCTCTTTCCCTCAGAGTGTCCCTGACTTCCAATTCAGCACAGCAACAGGGACTTCTCCCCAGCCAGTGGCTACTCCTAAAGAGAAAACTGACAAGGCCAAAGGATTCGTTGCAGGTGGGTTTCCTTGCTATGTACCACAAACCTTCCAGCTCTAGATAACAACAAACAGGCTGTTTTCTTAGTGATTTCCCAGTCACCAAATCCATTGGCCTTTCTCCTGTCTTCATTTTGCTCAGCAGTATCTGACATGGTTGTGACTATTCCCTTGTTTCTGGAGTTTCTTTTCTTGGCTGTTGTATTTAATAATTCATTATTTTGATTTACCACCTCCTAAGTTTTTTGATTTTTACTTCTCACTTTTCTTCAAGGGTTCTACTTCCTTCCCATCCCCTGAAGGTGAGACTCACTAAAATTCTATCACTGATGTTTTCTTTATCCTCTTGTCCTTTCAATATCTCAGCTCAGAGGTTGACTTCTAACTTTGTTTCTCTAGCTATGACTTCTCCAAAGAGGTTGTAATTTGCTGGTCTACTGTGTCCTCTCTTCTACCGCAGCACCTGTAGAAATTAAACTTGGCAAGAACAGGACTGAGGCTGAAGTAAAGCGGTACACAGAGGAAAAGAGGAGGCTTGAGAAGGAGAAGGAAGAAATCCGGAATCACCTTGCACAGCTTCGGAGAGAGAGGCGGGAATTGAAAGACACCATGGTGAAATGTACAGGTGTGATACTAGTTGGAGGCATGAGATAGTATATACATGCTATATAGATAGTATCTATATCTATATAGTATCTGTAGCCCCTTTGCAAAATACCTCTTCCCAAATGTCCTTATCCTAGGAAGCCATGACAATAGTGAGTTTCTTAGGTTGCAAAGTCAAAAAATTTCATAAAATGAATAGAACCTTTGTCGATTTTAAGTTCTACCCATTCACAAAAAGAACTGCCACTATTACATGCCCAACAAGTAGCTTTCCAGTCTGTTCTTCAAGAGCTCATTCCCTTCAGTTCTTTTTTGAAAATATAAATTTTGGGTGCCTCTTGATTTTACACTAGCCATTTACAGGAACAGCCCCCCCCCCCAAAAAAAAAAAAACACAATTCCACACATTACAGCATTGATCTCTTCTTGTAAGAAAAAATTGTTTAGTAAAAACAACTTATATTGCGACTGTGACAGGCAGTATTTCCAATGTCTTGTCTCTGTATTCCTCTATTTCTGCCAAAAGGAAAGAGGTATGTTTTTTTTAATCTGTTTAGGACTAATCGCTAAAATTATTTAGAGTTTGACTTCTGCTTTCTAATACTGACATCATTTCCTACAAGTCTTCCCATGTTTCTCTAGCCTGTGATCGTATGGCTATAATGAGCTTCCAGTGAGGAATTTCTTCTCCATTCAAGCTTAGTACCTTCTAAACATGAGTCAGTATTTTTTAGTGATAGGATTTGATTTTTGAACTTGAAGCTGGCTCACTACTTATGCAATCCTGCCTCACCTTTTCTTGCCAAACAATAACAATATTCCTTTATATTCATATCCTACAATTTGTTCAGCTATGCCCCCCAATTGATGGGTTTTGTTTCTAGTTCTTGCTATTACAAAAATATGCTGCTTGGTTATTTTAGTATATACGGAATATTTCTAACTTTAATCTTCTTGGGCATAAGCCCAGTAGTACTGAAGCTATTATTAATTTATAAACATTGCAAAGAGAAGAGTCTTTTAATGACTACGAGGCACTTGCTAAATACAGCCAATGATGATGATAAGAATAAAGCACTCTGAGGTTTACAGAGGGCCTTATAAATATTATTCCCAAGTTAAGGAAGTAACTAGTACTGACAGGAATTTAATAAAGATAGTAGTTTCATGGCCTGCCTATAGAAGAGCTACTTTCAACAGTCCAAAATTGTTTTAGCCACATAGTACCTGCTGACCAGAAGGGTCTATTCCAGGGAAAGAAAAGGGGCCAGAAGGCAGAGTTCTTAGTTTGGGATTTACAGACCCCTATTGTAGATACATTTCAGGGGTTTCATTTCTAATTGATATTTAGCATTTTCTTCAATTGTTAGTGTAGGCAACAAACATCATTCCAAGGAGGGGGGCCCATAGGATCCATCTGACTGCCTAAGGAGTCCATGACACAAAAAACCTTTTAAGAACTCCTTGACTGGGGATTCTCTCCTAGAAGGGAGATGGAAATTTTCTATGTTTCATTCCCCCACTGAATGTCCTCTGGGGAGAAAGCCAAAACTTCTGTCTCCAGAGCTTGGAGTTTCATAAGATGAAAAACATTGAAGAGAAAAAAGAAGGCTTTGGAGTTGCTATAAAGAACAAGAGCTTCAGAGCTGAGTTTTCTTTATTTAAAAGGATTTGGAAACTAAATGTGGGTGGAAAATTCAACTGTTTGTTAATCTTGTCCCCTCCCTCTTCAGAAGTGAAGCATCAAGGTCAACAACTATAGTTGTTTTTGCCTCTCTCTACTGAGTAACCTTCACAGGGTAATTATATATGAGCTTGCTACTATTTTCCTGAGTTTGGAAATAGAGAATATTGATACGAATATTATTAAGCACATCTAATTATCTTAGCTGCAAAGCACCATCTTTATAAGCAAGCTTTGTAACTCAGCAAATAGTGCCTCCTGCTAGCCCTTATGCTTTTCTCCCATAGAGAACCAATTGTTAAACATTCACCCGCACTGGCTTCCTATTCTTTCTATCTCTGTGTGGCATTGTAAATAGAGAAAGGACTATGAGCCCAACTGACTCTGGGATCTTGGATAAGTCACTTAAACACTCACAAAGCTTTAGGCAACCCTCTGACTTAAGTGAAAGAGCAAAAATTAACAGTCTGCTTTGATTGGGAAGTTCCCTATCAGATGCTCCTTAGTAACATAAAAATAGATATGATTGGGGGAAAAAAATCCTAGAATTATAGATTTAGAACTGAAAAATAACATGTAAATCATTCAATCCACTAAGCGTCAGACTTGAATAGAAATGGGGGGAGAGTGTACCCTGGGATTTTGAGAGCTCATGTAGGATACCTCTAATTAGCCTACTCCACCCTATCTCTCCCTTTACAAATGAAGCCCCAGGAGGGTAAATAATAATAACATTAGCTGCTGTTATATAGTGCTTTCTATGCCCTTTTACAAATATTACCTCCTCTCATCCTCAAAACAATCCTGGGAGGTGTAAGTATACTTTATTTTATAAGTGAGGAAACTAAGGCACATGGAAGTTAAATGATACCCAGGGTCACAAAGCTAGTAAGTATCTAAGACTGGACTTGAACTCTTCCTAGCTCCAGGTTCAGTGCTTTATCCATTGCAGCTTGCCCAAGATCACATGTTTGAAAATTTGAACTTAAACCATCTTTAGCCTCCATCATGATGACTGGGGGCAGAAGCTGACATTTGAGTAAATGGAAGAAAGCAACTCTCTGTCTTTGTATCTCACAGGCTTAGCAAACAGTAGGCACTTAAGCACATTTATTGAATTGTACTGCTTGTTCTCCAGATAGGGTCCTATTTTTCTCACTTCTTCAGCCAGGTATAGTATCATTGGAAGAAAACAAAACCCCAAACTTCTCTCTTTGTCCTTCCGCTTTGCAGATAGGAGTGCCCTGGTCTGTCTGGAGCAGAGATTAAAGGAAATGGAGGAGGAGTGCAGGGAGAAGGAAAACAGACGTGTGGACCTGGAACTGAGCATCATGGAGGTGAAAGAGAGCCTGAGGAAGGCGGAGGCAGGGCCTGTGACACTAGGCACAGCAGTGGACACCACTCACTTGGAGAATACAACTCCCAAAGTATGTGTGCCATAGGTTGTTGCTACTCTGAGCCGGCAAAGCATTGAAGAGCATCATTTAACCCAGGTGTGGTGTGGCTTTTATTTTGTACTTTCAGGCCAAAGCCCCCAATTCAGCTCCTGCTGCAGACTCTTCTCCAGTCAACTCTGCTACAGCTTTAAAAAATAGACCTCTCTCCGTCATGGTAACAGGAAAGGGAACAGTTTTAAGGAAAGCTATGGTAAGCAGGATTTGGGGTTGTCAGTGGTTGGCAGAAGTGGGTGTAATCTGTTGTTCATGACGCTTCTCTGGCATTGCTTCCCCTTCTCTCTCCCTGTGGCTTGGAAGATGACTGAAGCCTATTATTTAACCTTGTAGCTTTATTATTACCAGGACAGCAGGAGGGAAACCTATTTTCTGCATTGAATCCATTGTTGTAAGTCTGTGCCTTTGTGTATTAGGGAGAACCAAACCTGAAAGGGCCTTTGACTGCCCTGTATTTATTTACTTTACTCGTTAACTTGAGTACCAGGCATGTTACATTACATGGTGAGGTTTAAATTAGTAAACCAAAAGCAACATAAATTCCATAATGAGAACCTGGTGAAATTCAGCAGCAGCTTGGAGAACTGTCAACTACAGGGAAGGGATCTGAAAACTACTGCAGAGCTTATCAGTTAAACAAATCACATGAACCAATCCCTCATCAGACCTCTTTCAAGATTTTCACTGCCAATTGCTTTTCTCCAGGAGCAGTATAACTTGATTTTCCATGAAGGCTAGAATGGACTGTTAGGAAATTTATCATTCTCTGTTTTGCAAAGAAACATAATTTGCCTGGGGCTGTCCAGCACTTCTTTAGGATAAAGGAAACTAGAACCAAATCTAGTCCTTATTTTCTGTTCCACAAGTGTGCAGGAGGCTTTTTAGGAATCCATCCCAAAGTACTTGTCAGAGAAGCATAATCTGTTTAAATTGATCTGGTTTATCTTGGTTTTCTGGAGATTTAGCACAGTAATAAGCCCAGGAAACAAATTTCTACCTTTTCTATACTAATGGTGATATCAGCATAATATGAAAATGCAGTTCTGATGCCATTGTGCTGAGTTAAGGCAATTTCTTTCAAACTTAGACCTCACCTAGAATCAGAGAGTCTATGTCTCTATATTCTTGCCAACAATACTGATTGCAACCCATTGCTGCCTCCTCTTTGTGGGCCTTTTATATGTATCTTCCCATAAATCTTTCATCCAACATACTGGGAGGCCTTCCTTTAGATCTCTTGATAGGATGTGAATATAAGCAGTACAGGCTGTCTTCTGGGTATCCTTTTTCTCTACTTAATCATCCCACATACTTTTAAATTCATACATTATTTCAAATAGACTTTTACCCTTCTTCTCCTGCAATAGACCTCTCACTCATCTCTCCCATTGTTCTTCTGGGTAATCACAAATTTAAATAATTAAGACTCTGGTATTCTACCTCTGTGTTATTCCTAGCAGAATTACTGATAGTAAAGAAAAAAAAAAGTGCAGCTTTGTTTCAGGGAAAAGCTAAAGATCATTTAAAGCATGACTTTGATACAAAAAAAAATTTTTTTTTTATTTGGGGGGGGTGTTGTGTGTTCCAGGAATGGGAGAAGAAAGGAGCAAGTTAGGAAACTATCTTCCAATAAAAACTGACGTGATGGATATGGACCTTGGATGACAATCCTCCCAATTTAAGGTCTGGCATAAAGGCGGAAAACACTGAGCTTGGAGAGTCTATTCAGAAGGAAAAGAAAGGATTGAGACAACTATGAACAGAGGTCGTTGGCTAAGGACTCCCACACCTCCTCGAGGTAGTGGGGAGAGAGGAAGGAAGGACTCTCATATGCCTTTTTCACCAACCAGGGAATAATCTAAAAAGAAAGGACATTTTTACAGGATTCCTAACCCACTGTTTTAAACAGGAATGCTACTGTTCTTAGGGATGGTTTGTGTATTTCTACATACAAGTTTATCAACTGCATTATATTGAAATTTAGTTCATAGTTCTATAACAAGAGATTTTGTTTTTGTTTTGGGGAAGACCGAAAGGGAGGAACTGTGTAAAGAATTTAGGTACCTGAATGTTTTGGAATTTCGGCTTGAATAACCAGGATAACTTAAAATCATCATCATCTCTATTTGATACTTGGCAGAAATTAGAGATAAATTTTGCCTACTTTGAGGGAGCTGGCCTCCAGGGTTAGTGACTCAAACCCAGAGCAGTAGTGCTATAGATAATTGAAGCTCTCAATTTCGGTTTTTGATTCTGTGCAAGTAGAAATAGCCTAGAATTGAAAAACAAACAAACAAACAAACAAAAAACCAACAGCAGCAGCAACAACAAAAAAACAATCCACTTTTGAAAGGGGTTTGTCCTTTCAGAAGGGAGAAAAAGACTATGTGGCTCTACTTCAGGTAAGGTATCGGTAAAAGGCCCTTATTCACCAGTGTGAAGGACAAAAGAATGTTTTTTTTTTTTTTTAATTTAACATGAGGATAAGATTCTACAGGGCTCTAACACATTTTATAAGTAATAGTGACATCCTCACCTTAAAGCCTGTAAACAAAAGCCATTTTTTGAAAGGACGTAGTTTTGTTCATGAAAAGGATGTGCTTTTTATCCATGTTAAAAACCAGTGCCTCAGTTCTAGCTGAAAGATATTTCATTAACCAGGTTCAGTGGACAGATTAAAACTTTCCTTTTCTCTTTATCAGGTTAGTTCAAATCTGTGGATTAACTGTCTCAAACTGAGGGGATATAAGTACTTTTTCAATATAAGTACTCTTTTCCTTCCAGATAGAGGCAATGCCTAGGCTGCCTCCAAGAAAATTACTATGGAATTTGGTGAATGGGAATGAGTTTATTTTAACCACTCCACCTTAAAAAGACAGTTAAAAAAACTAACAGATAATGACATTCCACTTGGTGGCCCTTTTTTCTTTGATAGAAAAATAAACATATGGTGTGTATTTGTTTTTACTTAAAAGGTTTTCAGACATTTCATCTTCACCTCAACCTCCCCACCCCAATATCTTTGTAATTCTCACTGTCTTTCTAATCACAGGGCATTTATTTCCTTTGTCATAAACTTGTTCTTGATGTTTTAGATATTTTTTAAAAAAATAAAGTATTAAGTATATTTTGGAGTTTTTTTTCTCATGTTTAACATGAGATCATGGGATGATCTGGATTGAGTAGAGCCTCATACTCAAAATCAAATTTATATTGTACTCATTAAATAATAATTGCAGCTATTCAAATGAAACAAACTACTTCTGAGATGAACTGTATACTCAGCCTAGGAGCTTGCTAATTTTTTTATGATTAAACTGATTCAACAACAGTATCTGCTATCAAAGTTTTTTGGGGAATACCTCTTCTCCCTTCAAAAAACAAAACCACAATGATTTTATTATCAAACTGACAATTAGGACTTGGTTGGTGAGGATAAGTTCTATCACATTGAAGGTCTTGGAAGAAATGATTGTTAAAAAAAATACAATTACATTAGTCACTTCACATACATATATATATATATATTCATATATATATATATGAAGCTAATTATGTGAAGTGATTATATATAATCACTTCACATAATTAGCTTTTTACTGATCATTTTTTGTTACTCTGTTTAAAATCTGATTTTTATCAGTGTGAACAGCTTTCTCCACCAGTGCAGAATATAATCCTTCCATGCCTAGAGAAAATTGTTATCTGAAATTTAGGAAAAGGTTTTATTATTCCTTTTGGCAAATGTTTTTCAGAACAGTACTTCATAAAATATAAAAACTCAGCCCATAGCCTGTAACTGATAATTGGCATGTAATTCTGTGTGCTGTTTAATAGAGGCCTAAGCAGTCTGTCTGATAAATTTTCTAGTAAATGGTGTTATCTGCCAAAAACAATCTCTAGGACCAAAGATTTAGAGCTCAAAGTAATCTCATCATCTAGTCCAGGCCTTCATAATCTATTAGAGTTAAGTCTTGATGGGCCCATGGATCCTCCAAAGGATCTGTGGGTAGATTGGAGTTCATGAACTTAGATATTTTTTTTTTTAAACAAACCTCTTAACTGGACTTTATCATTTCCTTCAGTTATTTAAAAGCATTATTCTGAGGAGAACAAACTTCACTACCAGAGTAGGTCAAAAGAACCTCTAATCCAACCTGAAGTTCAGAGAAGGCAAGTGACTTATCTAATATTAGACAGAGATGAAGTAGCGCAGTTGGGATTCAACCTAAGACCTCTGACTCCAAAGCCAGTGTTCTTTCTACTATAGTGCAGTAATTAACAGTCATGAAGGAAAACCAAAATACACCATTAATACATATATTTTCAGCAACACATACCCAGAGATCACATTCATAGATCGTGCCTTGCTATATCAAATCTATTTTACTTTTAAAGTTCCAACACCAAGTGACATGCTGAAGACCTTCAGCCTACTTAACTAGAGCAATAAGATAAAGAAGACCTGTAGATGGGGGGAATGGACACAGCTAAGTCCTCAAACAGATAAAAGCATTTATAAAAAGGATCTCTGGAGAGTGTGATCCAGAAACAATTCCCACACTAAATCACTGGTGCTTTTGGTATATGTTGTAGAGGGTTTTCCATAGGTTTTTTTGTTTTGTTTTTTAAGGTTTATTATTGCTTTTAGGCTAGATTTATATTTTTAAACCTTAATTTGTACTCTTTAGGGGATCCAAACTTGGAGTACTTCTATGCATAGGCCTCCACTAAAAAATCGGACTGGACAGGATCCATATAAGAGCATGGACTCAACCAAGTTCACTAGAAAACCAATTTTCCAAACCAGTCACATTTTGTTTGACCAAATCCTGGTAAAGAACCAGCCAACTAGGCTTTGTCCTTAATATTTTATTTTAAAACCTGGTTGACCTCTTTTAAAAAAGCAAAAATGTGTCATGTTAACATACTTCTTAAAAAAAAATTTAAGGCTTTCTCTAGTCCTCTCCCACTCTAAAATAATAAAAATGACAGAAGGGGAGAGAAGAAAGATCATCAAGAAGTCTAAACAGTAATAACATTAATTAAGCCTATAATAAACTAACAAGTACTATACATCTGAGGGAACGTAGCCTAACTGCATAGATTTCCAGCTGACTGAAATTCAACAATGTTCATTCTCCCTCTGATCTTGACCTGCTACTCTATCCTTCCTAAGTTTTTTCTCTATGTTAAAAAAAATAAAATAAAATAAAAAAATAAACATGTCAAATAGTGAATCTCCATTCTGGTAGCTTTAAAATTCCCATTTGGGAAATCTGTCTTGGCACTGTGAATTCCATACTGAAGAATAAGTACAACTATATGTTACATGTTATTTTTTACCTTATGTCTATATACCTTGAATCAGTTTTCCAAACTTAAAGTGGATATAGAATGCTGCCTGTGAAAAATTCCCAAAATTTAAAGTCATAAAATTCAGGTGTTGTAATTTTTCCATGTAAGCAATATGTAATTAACATCATTAGTTACTAACTGGACAGTTCCATGTGCACTCAGTATTCCAGTAAGCTTTCCTAACTTTCAAACCAAACACCAATTGAAGTCAACAAGCTGACTTATCAAGGCTGCTGCCTTTTGAAAAGGAAAGGTCACTTTAGGTAAATTGGCTGAAAGTGGATGATCACATAGTATTTCCACAAGATACAATGTTAATTCAACTGCCCAGGTGCAAATGCCGTGATTGGTACAGTTGCTGCCCATTTGAGGAATATTGATGCAAGTCATGTGGCCCAGGGGAATCGCCTCTCAAGATTCCTGGGGAAGGGACAAAAGAACACAAGTAAATAAAGGAAACTTTGTCTTTAGATCTATCCTGATAAATTAAAAGCTACCTGATCCCCTTCTCTCCCTAAAAAGGTGATCAGAATCTCTCAAGACCTTCTTCTTCTCCAGGCCATCATCCCAAAAAATACCAGAGAGAAGTCCCTGACATATAAAAAGATCTGGCTGAAATGACCCAGTTTATAGTTTTATTAGTTTTTTTTAATTAGGTAATCTTCCTGGAATAGATTCAAATTTTCATTGTTTCCCAGGCTTCATCTCACTTTGGAAAAAGAGAGACTTGATAACTGTGAGGAGTTTGAAAGATAAACAACAATCTGGAATCAAAGTAAAAGACAAAAGTAAGAAGACAAAGTAAAAAGGCAAAATTCAAAGGCTGACTAGATAAAATCAAGAAATAGACTGGGAAAATCAGCAAACAAAAAGAATTTGAACATACAAAGCAACTATAGTGGCAGAAGACCAAAACAGAAACTTAAAAGAAAACAACAATGTGAAAAATACGACAGAGCCTCAAAGAAAAATGCTAACTGGGCCCAAGAAGAATTCCTAGAAGAGTTGAAGAAAGTGATGAGTGGTACAGAAAAAGTTGGGAAAAGAAATGAAAGGTTTACAAGAAAATTATGAGATGAGAATTAACTACTTGATAAAACAAAAAGAGGCACAAAAATTCACTGGGGGAAAAAAAAACTTTCAAAAAATAATTAGCTAAATGGAAAGTATTTTTTAAAAAATTGATTGGTCATGTGAAAGCTAATGACTCCATGAGACATTAATAAACAAAACAATCAAAAGAAAAAAATATCTGATTAGAAAAACAACTGACATGGAAAAAAGATCGAAAAGATAATTTAAGAATTATTGGACTAGGGGCAGCTAGGTGGCAAGGTGGATAGAGTACCAGCCCTGCAATCAGGAGGACCTGAGTTCAAATATGGTTTCAGACCCTGGCTTAGTCACTTAACCTCAAATGCCTCAGCAAAAAGCAAAAAGAATTACTGGACTATATGAAAGCCATGACAAAAAGAGAGAGAGAGAGCCTACACAGCATACATCAAAAAAAAATAAAGGAAAATTATTCCAATATCTTAAATCCAGAGGGTAAGATAAAAATGGAAAGAATCCTGAACCAGATCCCAATATGAAAACTCTCAGGAATAGTATTATCACATTCTAGAGCTTGCATGCCATAAAGAAACAAATCAAATATGAAGCCACAGTCAGGATCACACACTATTTAAACAGTTTTCACATTAAAGGAGTCAAGACAAAGGAGCTAAAATTATAACCAAGAGTTATCTGCCCAGCAAAACTGTATATAATCCTCCAAGGTGGGGGGGGGGGGGAGGAAGGATATTTTATAGAAATCTTTTAAGCATTCCTGATGAAAAGACCAGAGCTGAATAGAAAATCAAGCATAAGACAAGAAAAGCATTAAAAGGTTTTTTGTTTGTTTGTTTTTTAAAGAGAGAACATAAGAATAAGGTTAAAATGTTTACATTCTTATGTAAGAAGATGGAACATATAATTCCTAAAAACTTTTATCAATATTAGGGCAGTTAAAAGCAATTTTCATAAAGGGTATGAGGATGAGTCAATTATGTTGTGGTGATCTCAAAAAAAATGGAGTGAAAAAGAAGTATGCATTGAGAAGGGGGAATGGAGAGATTGAATGAGGAAAATTATCTTACATAAAAGAGGTATGCAAGAAAGAAGTTTTACAATGGAGAGAGAAATGTTGGGGTGGGCAATGCTTGAATCTCACTTGCATCAGAATTGTTTTAAAGAGGAAAGAATACACACAGACTCCAACTGAATATAGAAATCTATCTTACCCAACAGGGAAGTGGGGACAGGAGAAAGAGAAATGAAAAAGAGTGTGTACAGGTTAAGAAATGCAGTAGTCAAAAGCAAAATTTTTTGAAGACAAAGAGAAGGGGGGGGTAATTAGATGGTGTAGTAGAGAGAGTATCAGCTCTGAAGTCAGAGACTACTTCACTACTAGCTGCATGACCCTACTAGCTAGGTGACCCTGGGCAAGTCAACCCCAATTGCCTCCCCCATAAGAGAGAAGGGTAAACAGAAGAAAATACAATGGAGGGAAATGCACAATTAATACTCAATTCTGAATGTGAATAAGCTCATCTATAAATGGGAAACAGCAGAATAGATTAGAAACCAGAATCCAACAATATATTGTTTATAGGAAACACTTTTGATATAGAAAGACATCCACAGAATTAAAATAAGGATATGGAGCAAAATCTATTATGTTTCAGCTAAAAGCTGAAGCAAAAAGCCAGGTGTGGAAATTACAAAGCGAAAATAGGCCTAATTAAAAGACAAACAGGAAAACTATTAGACAATGAAGTAATATTAAAAAAAAATTAAGTAAATTTCTCTGATAAAGGCCTCTTCTCAAATATATGAGAATGACTCAGATTTTTAATGAGACTCATTTTCCAATTGATAAATTGTCAAGGGATATGAACAGGCAGTTTCAGAGGAAAAAAATCAAAATTAACTATAATCATGAAAAAAAGGCTCCAAATTACTATTGATTAAAGAGACAAAACAACTCTGAAGTTATCACCTTATTAGAAATGAGAAATGCTGGAAGGGAGAAGGGAAAATAGGTACAATTCATTAAACTGCTGGTGAAGTTGTGAGCTGGTCCACCCATTCTGGAGAACAAAATTTGGGGCTACGCCTAAGAGGCTATAAAATTGTTTATACCCTTTGACTCAGAAACACTATTGTTAGGTCTGTACCCCAAAAAAGATATAAAAGGAAAATGACCTATATTTACAAAAATATTGATAGCAATCCTTTTTGTGGTGACACAGGATTGGGAATTGAGGGGATGCCCATCAGTTAGTTGGAAAAGATACTGAACAAGTTGTGACATGTGGTTGTGATGGAGTAGTATTTTACTATAAGAAATAACAAGGGGGATGATTTCAGGAAAAGAAAAAAAAAGACTTGTAAAGTGATGCAAAGTGAAATGAGTAGAATTAGAGTATTGTGAACTAAGCAATAATGTAATGATGATCAACTGTGAAAGACTACTCTGATCAATACAATGATCCAAGATTATTGGAAAAGACTTACGATATTTTCAATAATATCTAACTCCAGAGGAAGTACTGATGAAGTCTGAGTGCAATTGAAGTTTCCACTTCTTTCATTTTTTCATATAACTAATACTGCTTGCCTTCTTGGTGGAGAAGGGGTAGTAATGAAGGTAAGAATTTTGAACTCAAAATTTCTTTTAAAAAGGATTGATTAAGCTCTCATGACTTCGAAAAGGATTTTAGGAACTAATAGTTTTAAAGCTGGAGAACCTGTGAGAAGCAGTCCTGGGGAGATCCATGTCTCTTCCCCCCCCCCCCAATTCTTTTCTATCCAAAATAGGTAGCTGTCTAACTTACTGTTCTCACAGTGGGGGCCTTCCCAGCCTCTGCACTCACATCGATAGCTCCCATTCTGAAGAATGCAGATCCCATCATTCATACATGGACTAGGTTTGCAGAGGTTGACTGGCCGCTTGGCTTCTAGAATGGAAAAATTGTTGACCTGGAAAAGGCTCAGTCAAACCCAGGGGTCTTCATTTAGATTGACTGGGACAGGATTAAGACAAACTGAACAAAACTTCTAACAGAAAAGGAGAGAAGATGGCCACAAATTCACTATTTCCCTTTATACCATTAGGCTAGGACAGGCTGGAACAATGAGAATAGATCATGCTACATCTCAGCACTAAAGTAGAATTTGTATGCATAACACACTTAGAATGCTGGAGTTAGAAGAGATCTCAGGACCATTTATCTAGCCCAAGGACTCAATCTGAGACCTGTGAAATTTTTAAAGAAATGTATTATTTTTCACTAATCTTTGACATGTTTTAAAATTTGTATTTTATTTCATTCATTTAAAAACATCATTCTAGGAAAGAGTTAAATTGGTTTCACTGGAGATAAGTTTAGGAAACTCTGATCTATTCCATCTTCTCATTTTAGAAATGAGTAAGTTTAGGGTCTAATGAGATGTCACTTGACCAAAGTTAAACAGCTGGTAAGTGCAGAGCCAGGAGACAATCTGGTATGCTTGTTAATGTCATACCTAGTAACTATTCTTCAGTTATTTAAAATACCTTTTATACCTCCAGCAGAAAAAACAAAACCAAAAACAAAACCTTTGCAGATTTGAAGATGGCCTAGGCTCAAATTCTAGTGATGCTCCTCACTGTGATTTAACCTTTTGGAATCTGTTTCCTCATCTATAAAATGACGATTGTATTGGTTGATCTCTCAGATGCTTCATACCTCCAAATCTATTCTTGTCAAAAGGTCACTGGCAAGAGAACTATAATTCTCTCTCACACACACACACACACCCAGGCTATACAAGGTCTAGGATAGCACACCATTAGCAGTCACAGCTCACCTTCACATATCCTTTCAATGAATAAGTCTTGGTAATTATCTAGGTCTTCATAAGAAGGGACATGTATTAGGAAATCATGAGAGCCTGCAAGCCGTAGTAGCGTCTCCTTCAGAACAGGTCCCACACCTATGACCAGGACGGAGATGCCATTGTTTCGAAGCTTCTGAGCAGGTACAACTGCATCTTCAGTGCCAGTCCCTTCAGTAATCACAACCACCGCCTTGCTCACACCAGGCCGGGCTCCCTTCTGGACAGTCATCACTTCATCATAGACATGCAAGAGAGCGCTGCCAGTGGAGCCTGTCCCACCCAGGTAAGGAGCCTGGTTGATGGCCTGTAGGAGGCTAGAGCTAGTTGGGTGTGTGTCCAAGGCAAATGTGGTCTGGACCCTCCTGCCATAGACAACCAGGCCTATCTGGGTCACATCCCGGTTGATGTTGAAATGGAGGGAGCTCCCTCTTACAAAGCTCCGAACCTTCAAGAAGTTTTCCTGTCCCATGGTGGATGATGCATCCAACAGGAAAATCAGGTCCAATGACTGAGATTGGCAGCCTAAAGGAACACAAAATCCAAGTCTGTAATATATCACCATCTAGCCCAGGAATTTTTAACCTGGGACCAGCGAACTTTTTTTTTTTTTTTAAGTTGATAACTTCACTTCAATATGATTGTTGATTTTCCCTATAATTCTATTTATTTTATACATTTAAAAATATGGATCTAAGAAAAGATCCATGTTTCACTAGATTGCTGATAGGGTTTATGATATGAAGAAAGGTTTAGAACCACTGCTATGTTGCCACCTGAAAAACCCAACCTGTATTATCACAAGGGACTAACTATGTCTAAAAGTGTCTTGGAAATCTCACATGTGCTTCACATTTTTACCTTCTGGTAGAGGAATGAAAGCTAATCAGTTAAGAGTTCATCAATGTAGGCAATCTCCCCATTTGTTTATTTCTGTACCTTCTTGTTCAGAACCCATTAGGAAGCCATTCTGACCCCCCAAGAAGAAACATATTTAGGGGGTGATCTATGAGTCAAACATTTAAGCACTTACTATGTGCCAGGTGCTATCCTAAGTGCTGGATTAAAACTCCTCCTTTTGATATCAGTAAATTAGAACACATTTGTGACAAGGATCAAAATGGTGAGAAGATTTCAAACCATTCTGTACATAAGAGAGCTGTTTAGGAATTAGTTATGTTTGATCTAGTAGTAACACAAATTAACGAGGCACATAATAAACATTGCCAAACATGGGATTTGGTTGTCAGGTGGAAGAGCAGTTAAACTGCTTAATCCCAGAAGCCAGAATGAGCATCAGATGATGATTACAAGTTGCAGAGAGGTAGACTTGTGGTCTAGTATAAGTGACAACTTCTATCACTTAGCACTGTTCAGAAATGAAACCTAAGAGCAACAAATGGAGACTGGATGACTACCTGCCAGGAATGTGAGAATATAGTGGTATATAGTAGAAATGAGCTTCTTTCTAATACTGATAACAAAGGACAAAATAGCCTGCTGCCTCATAAAATAATTTTAACAGCAGAGATATGATTGTAACAGTTGAGGGATACAATTTGATCCATGCAACAGCCCATGTTATGCAATACAACTCTATCATATCTGTTATGTAATGTCCAGGTCTATATAGCATGAGAGCAATTGCTTTTTGGACCTTTGTCCACTTTGGAGAATAATCCCTAAAAAAAAAAAAAAAAAAAAAAAAAAAAAAGGTGGAGTAGTGGGATGGAGACAGGGTAAAACAACAGCTATTGCTATAAACACATTGTCCTAAATACAAACTTATTTCAAAATCTGTTGAATTCTGAAATACAGCTTTGAGTTCCTTATGTACTAAATTTGTGATTTCCTTGGTATAGAGAACTTCCAATGAGGAGATGGGCACCTAGGACAGCTCTCTATTTAGGATATCAACATTAAAGTTATCTATATTTGTAGTAAAAACACCATTTACTTTATGTCATTGTTTTCTTCAACAATTTGCTTTCCAGCTGCTGGCCTTATGATATCTGGATCTCCTTCCTTCCTTCCTCAGGAAACTAACTTGTCACTGGGAAACTTTACTTTCCTGCAAGCTTGAATTTGCCTGGTACTCTTTGCCCTCTAACTAGACGTCAGGGTCATGAGCTCCAACACCTCTATTTAAGAAAAGGCCTCAACTTTTCCCCTTTCTTACCAGCTATACTACTTTTGATATTTTTTGGACTTTCCTCTCATACTTCTGCACCAGATACCTCCTTACTTTTCAGTTTCCTTTTTTTTTGGGGGGGGGGGTTGAGTAGTCACCTTCTGTAGTTAGACTGTAAGCTCCTGAAGAACAGGACTTTTTTTTTTTTTAACTTATTTGCATATCCAGAAATTGGCAGAATCCCTGGAATACAGTATGTACTTAATGTTTATTAACTGGAGATGAATGCCTTTTATTAGGAGGGGCATGGGTATATTTTTCAATGAGCTCTGGGTTATTTGGGCCAAGATTCCTTTTGAAAGGGAGTTTCCCAAACCAATATTCTTTATCTCTTGGTAAATAAACATCTTACCTGGCCTCTGGAGAGTGCAGATTTTTTTCTGGAGTTCAGGTATTTTGTTGAAAAGGTCTTGAGGGTTAGAGTAGGTTATTACCTGCTTTGGCTTGCCAGTGATTTCTTCCAGTTCTGCTCTCAGAAACTCACTACCTACCCCAATTAGGAAGAGGTTCCGATCACGGGCATATCTTACTGATCCTGCCACAAGGTCTTGGGACCTTGAGTCAGTAAGCAGGACCACTACCCGACGTGGCTGGGGGTCATGAGTCTCTCCAGAAGGAAGTGTGTCCCTGAAGCCATGATCAATAACATATTCCAGAGCTCTGCCTGTCAGTGTGGCTCCTCCAGTGAAATGCATTCTGTCCAGGCTCTTCAAAAGGCTGGGCACATCTGCGTATTCTCCCATTTGGATTGGGATCTCCACCTCCTGGCTGTACTGGGCCACTGCCACATTTACTGGAGAGTCCATGTTTATCACAGCCTGGATAAACCTCTTTAGAAAGGCCTTAGCCTGAAGAAATCCTTCCAGGGTTGTACCAGAGGAACTATCCAGCAAGAAAAGGATGTTGACACTGCATTCCAGGCTCAAGTTTGGTGCTGAAAGGAGAGAAACCATCATTATCATCAATCAACCACTAGGGCAATGAAACAAAAATGGGAGATGATATCATGTTTGAAAAAAGTAGGAAAGATAGGGGAAAAGTAGACCAGTAAGACTGGATCATAGTGTGTGTGTGTATGTGTTGGGGAATAAAGTGTAAGAAGACTAAAAATACAAAGGGTGCTGGGTTGTAAGGAGCTTTATAAATGCCATATGACTTTGTTTGATGATGGAGGTGGAAGGGATCCATCAAAGTTACCAAGTAACATGGTCAGATCTACACTTCAGGAAAATCAGAGGGTCATTTGTGGGGGAAGATGGCTTGGAACAGGAAAGAGAATTGAGAAGGGAGACCAAACATTAAGGAGCTGAAGAGGGCTTAAGCAAGAGTGTGAAAGTAGAGAAAGGGACATATGACAGGAGTTGTGAGGGTGAGAATGACAATGAGGTTGCAAACCTGGGTGAATGGGAAGTTGATGGTGCCCTCAGTAATAAGGAAATTCCAAAGATAGGAGGACATAAAGGAAAGATAGTCCATTTTGATTTGAACATGTGAGATTTTGAGATGTTGGTCATATCTAGTTTGAAATATTAGTTGCTAAAGTGGGCCTGAAAATTAGAAATTAAGGATGGATGCACAAATCTCTGAAATCATCTGCATAAAAGATGATTGAACCCAGAGGATAACCAAGTTAGATAGTGCAGAGCTAAAAGCTAAGGAGACTAAGAAAGAGGTAGGGTAACACAAAGAGAGAAATCAGAATCATGAAAATTCAAAAAGAAAAGAATATCTAGAAGAATGTGATCAACAGTGTCAAATACTGTAGAAAAGTCAAGGAGGATAAAGATGGAGAAAAGACCCTTAGATTTGGCAATAAAGAGCTCATCAGAAACTTTGGAGAGAGTGGTTTCAAACAAAATGGAAGCACCATGTTGCTTTGTGGTTAATTCAACAGCCATTTGAAAATTTTGATTTCCATAACAAACCTGGGAATGGATAAGGGAAGCATTAGCATCCCTGTTTCACAGATTAGGGGAGGGAATTGGAGTCCTGAACAGATTATACTCCAGGAGGAACCACTAACAGCCTGTGGGTAGGTCTCCCTGTTTCATTTCTCTCTCCATTCCATCCTCCACTGAGCTGCCAAAAGGAACTGCTTTGATTTTGACGGTGACACTCCTATTCAATAAACTCCAGTGGTCCCATACTACCTCTAGGATCAAATAGAAAACCCTCTATTTGCCTTTTAAACCCCTGCATAAGCTCCTCCCTTCCTACCCTTCCAACCTTCTCACACTTTACTCCTCTGCATATACTCAATGACTGAATGACATTGTCTCCTTGCTGCTCCTCATGTACAACACACCAACTCCTGATTCGGTGCCTCCCAGGGTGATAGCCCTTGCTTTGAACAATCACCCTCTTCACTTCTTCTTCCTTCCTGACTTCCCTCAAGTCTTCTTCAAGTCCTGACTAAAATCCCTCCATCAAGAAGCCAGCTTTCCCATTCACCTCAATGCTAGTGCTCTGAGTGTGAGTGAAAATCTCCATTTTGTCCTGTATAGATCCAGTGTGCTATTAGATCTTTTCATTTTGTCTCCATCATTAGAATGAGAGCTCAATGAGAGTGGGGACTCTTTTTGCCTCTCTCTACATCTCCATCATTCAGCTCATCATAGGTGCTTAACAAATTCTTGTTTATTTGGTGGGAATAACACTCAAATTCATCACAACTTCCTCCAAGTCTGGGCCTCTAATCTTATGCTGTAGGCCTGCATGTTGCACACACCCTTAAGACTGAAAGCATATTGACCATATAGCTCACTTTTACGGAAGGGAGGAGAAAGACATCACAGTCCAGATACAGAATTCAGAGACTGACATGGATACAGTCTGCAACCAAGGTCCAAAGGCATGGATTACTTGTGACCAGCAACAAATATTTTCATTTTGAAATGTCTCAGTGTAGATGAATGGGATCATCTTGTGCTCCATCACAGCTTCACGACATGCCTTCCATTGAAAGCACTGATAAAGAGGCTGGAAGATTAATCCAAACTAAAGGGAGTGGTCTGGTTGGACCTTGCATGGCACCAGAGCAAGGGGCTGCTTCCAAAACAATTGTTATAGATCAGTAGAAACCGATGGCTAAGAGAACAAATACTTACCACAGTTGGCTTCCCCTCCAAATCCAATGGGACAGAGACAATGGTACTTGTCTAACCCTTCTAGAACACATGTGCCTCCATTCTGGCAGGGCTGGGAATCACAAGGATCTATTCGGCAGAGTTAGTAGAAAGAAATGTGCATTAACCAAAAACTAGGTTAATCAAGAGGCAAAGTGATGGTATGGCATGGGGCTGTTGTCTTGGTTCTTGGGCCAGTACCACCAATGCTTTGCAGTATCAACCAAAAACAGGTACTCTAAGCAACATTAATTAATGAGACTGGTATATGGGGAAAAATACTGTTTCTGGAATAAGCAGACTGGGGTACAAAACCTACCTCTGGCATTATCTGTGTGACTGGGCAAAATACTTAATCTCTCTAGGGCTCAGTTTCCTCATCTGCATATGGCCTTTTTGATCCTATGATCTCTATCTGTTCAGTAGAAATATTTTCTCAAGTCAGTGACTGACTCAAGAAAAAACAAATACCTAATTAGTGCTGAGAGTCAGCTAATTAACAATAGAGTCTGTCTCTTGTTTGGTTGCTGAAAAATAATTTGTCAGAATAAATATCGTCCTATACATATTAATTATAGCGTGAGAGTGTTGGTCGAACCTGGAGAAATTTAAGGCTGAGGAAATTTAAGACATGTTTTATTTAAATGAAGCTTAAAACAAAATAGGGTTTTGGACAGGATTGGCATAAAAAGAATCCTGAAAATCATTATTCTCCCTTGCTTCTGGGATTCAAATCAGCAAATGATTTTGAATTGTGACAGGGATAAAGAGTACAATGGCACAAAGTATGTAATGTCACATTTAGTATCACCCCAATTTGTTCCCAAGATATTAATTGGAAGGATCCTCAACTTTTAAATGCAAGTTTTCCAAAGGAATTCGAATAGGGACTAGACCTGCATTTTCATTAGATATAGGGAAGCTCTTCACTAAATGCAAGGCAATGTCTTCTCTGCAATTTATAGTCTTAGAAGGATGCCTAAATCATTTAGAGGTTAAGTGACTTGTCCAAGGTCATGCATCTAGAATAGGAGGTCCTGACTTTGTTGCCAGCTCCTTTCTTACCATGATTTTTCTCAACTATTTTAAAAGGTCTTCAGTTACAGGTATGGTATCAGTGACAAGCTAAATCTACTTAAACATCAAGTATTATATAGTCACCTCTTCCCATTTATGGTTTCAATATATTACAGGTCAGCATAAGAAATTAAAAGGGAATTTGGGGAGTTTTACAGAAGCCACAGAGATATGAAAAGGCCAGCAGATGATGCAGAGTCCATGACCAAATACTTAATCCAAATTTCACAGTAATGTACT
>JAJPUD010010481.1:0-15317 GCA_023553655.1 Myrmecobius fasciatus
TGAATGGAATTTCTCTTTGTATCTCTTGCTGTTGCATTTTGTTGGTGATGTATAAAAATGCTGATGATTTATGTGGATTTATTTTGTATCCTGCAACTTTGCTAAAGTTGTGGATTAATTCTAATAGTTTTTTAGTTGATTCTCTAGGCTTCTCTAAGTAGACCATCATATCATCTGCAAAGAGTGATAATTTGGTTTCCTCATGACCTACTCTAATTCCTTTAATCTCTTTTTCTTGTCTTATTGCCAAGGCTAGCATTTCTAATACAATATTGAACAGTAATGGTGATAGTGGGCAACCTTGTTTCACCCCTGATCTTATTGGGAATGGTTACAGTTTATCACCATTACATATGATGCTAGCTGATGGTTTTAAATAGATGCTACCGACTATTTTAAGGAAAAGACCATTAATTCCTATACTCGCTAATGTTTTTAATAGGAATGGATGTTGGATTTTATCAAATGCTTTTTCTGCATCTATTGAGATTTTCATATGGTTTTTGTTAGTTTGGTTATTAATATAGTCAATTATGTTAATAGTTTTCCTAATATTGAACCATCCCTGCATTCCTGGTATAAATCCTACTTGGTCATGCTGTATTATTCTAGGAATGATTTTCTGTAATCTCTTTTCTAATATTTTATTTAAGATTTTGGCATCAATATTCATTAAGGAGATTGGTCTATAATTTTCTTTCTCTGTTTTTGTTTTACCTGGTTTAGGTATCAGTACCATGTCTGTTTCATAAAAAGAGTTTGGTAGGAGTCCTTAATTCCCTATTTTTTTGAATAGTTTATATAATATTGGAGTTAACTGTTTTTTAAATGTTTGGTAGAATTCACATGTAAATCCATCTGGTCCTGGGGATTTTTTCTTAGGGAGTTGATTAATGACTTGTTCTATTTCTTTTTCTGAAATGGGACTATTTAAGTAATTTATTTCCTCTTCTGTTAATCTGGGCAACCTATATTTTTGTAGATATTCCTCCATTTCACTTAGGTTATCAAATTTATTGGCATACAGTTGGGCAAAGTAACTCCCGATTATTGCTCTAATTTCCTCTTCATTGGTGGAAAGTTCTCCCTTTTCATTTTTGAGACTAACAATTTGATTTTCCTCTTTCCTTTTTCTAATTAAATTAACTAGAGGTTTATCTATTTTGTTGTTTTTTTCATAAAACCAACTTTTAGTTTTATTTATTAATTCAATAGTTTTTTTACTTTCAATTTTACTAATCTCTCCTTTTATTTTTAGGATTTCAAGTTTGGTATTTGATTGGGGGTTTTTAATTTGTTCTTTCTCTAGCTTTTTTAGTTGCAAGCCCAATTCGTTGATTTTCTCTTTTTCTATTTTATGCAAATAAGCATCTAGAGATATAAAATTTCCCCTTATTACCACTTTGGCTGTATCCCACAAATTTTGGTATGAGGTCTCATTATTGTCATTCTCTTGAATGAAATTAGTAATTGTGTCTGTAATTTGCTGTTTCACCCATTCATTCTTTAGGATAAAATTATTTAGTTTCCAATTGGTTTTTGGTCTATTTTCTCCTGGCCTTTTTTTGCATGTGATTTTTATTCCGTCATGATCTGAAAAAAATTCATTTATTATTTCTGCCTTCCTGCATTTGATTTTGAGGTTTTTGTGTCCTAACACATGGTCA
The DNA here is from genome assembly GCA_023553655.1 of Myrmecobius fasciatus. Taxonomy (NCBI): domain Eukaryota; kingdom Metazoa; phylum Chordata; class Mammalia; order Dasyuromorphia; family Myrmecobiidae; genus Myrmecobius; species Myrmecobius fasciatus. The sequence goes on from JAJPUD010010481.1 coordinate 1,668, forward strand.
ATTTTTGTATAAGTTCCATGGACTGCTGAGAAAAAGTAAACTCCTTTCTGTCTCCATTTAATTTCCTCCAAAGATCTATCATACCTAACTTTTCTAACATTTTGTTTACCTCCTTAACTTCTTTCTTATTTATTTTGTGGTTTGATTTATCAAGTTCTGAGAGAGGGAAGTTGAGATCCCCCACTATTATAGTTTTGCTGTCTATTTCTTCTTGCATCTCTCTGAACCTTTCCTCTAGGAATTTCCATGCTATACCACTTGGTGCATATATGTTTAGTATTGATATTGCTTCATCATCTATGGTACCCTTTAGGAAGATATAATTTCCTTCTTTGTCTCTTTTAATGAAGTCTATCTTTGCTTTTACTTGGTCTGAGATCAGGATTGCTACCCCTGCTTTTTTTTGTTCACCTGAAGCATAATAGATTCTGCTCCAGCCTTTTACCTTCACCCTGTATGTATCTCTGTGTTTTAGATGTGTTTCTTGTATACAACATATTGTTGGATTCTGGTTTTTAATCCAATCTGCTATCTGCTTCTGCTTTAAGGGAGAGTTCATTCCATTCACATTCACAGTTAAAATAACTAATTCTGTATTTCCTGCCATCTTATTTACCCTAGCTTATGCCTTTCTCTTTCTTATCCCCTTTCCCTCCTCCCTACTATTTTGCTTTTGACAACCACTTCCCTCAAACAATCCTTCCCCTTTAGAGCCCCACCCACCCCTTTTTTCTCCCCTTTCCCTCCAGTTTCCTTATAAGTACGTCTATTATTCCCTCCGAGCCAAATCTGATGAGATGGAGATTAACCCAATTCTCACTCCCCTCCCTTTTCTCCCCTCAATCATCACAGGTTTTCTTTGCCTCCACATGTGATGCAACCTGCCCTATTTTACCTTTTTTTCCTCTTCCTCCAGTGCTATCCCTTCTCCACCTCCAATTTCCTTTTCAGTTTATCACATCATAAGATTCATAAAATCACAATAAACATATAATAATAATCATAAAATCACAGTAATCTTATGATAATGATCATAAAATCACAGTAATCATATCATAATCATAATGTCATAATAGATTCATAAAATCAACCCTCATTCTATAAGTATCTATAACATAAATATAGTTCTCAAGAGTTATTTTTTCTTGTTACCTTTTTATGTTTCTCTTGTGTTCTGTGTTTGTAGATAAAATTTTTTGTTCAGTTCTGGTCTTTTCAGTAGAAATAGGTGAAATTCTCCTGTATCATTGAATGACCATCTTCTTCCCTGGAAGATAATGCTCATCCTAGCTGGGTAAATTATTCTTGGCTGTAATCCAAGTTCCTTTGCCCTTCGGAATATCTGATTCCAGGCCCTTCGATCCTTCAAAGTAGAAGCTGCTAGGTCCTGTGTGATCCTAATTGTAGCTCCCCGATATTTAAATTGTTCCTTTCTGGCTTCTTGTAATATCTTTTCCTTGGTATGATAGTTCTGGAATTTAGCCACGATATTTCTGGGGGACTTAATTTTCGGGTTTCTTTCAGGAGGTGATCGGTGGATTGTTTCAAGGAGTATTTTGCCTTCTGGGTGTAAAATATCAGGGCAGTTTTCTTTTATGATTTCCTGGAAGATAGTGTCCAGGTTCTTTTTTTCATCATGGCTTTCAGGAAGCCCTATAATCCTTAGATTGTCTCTCCTAGATCTATTTTCCAGGTCAGTTGTTTTTCCTAGGAGATATTTCATGTTTTTCTCTATCTTTTCATTTTTTTGTTTTTGTTCAACTGATTCTTGAAGTCTTGATGAGTCATTAATTTCCAATTGTTCGATTCTAATTTTTAATGTCTTATTTTCTTCAGTTACTGTTTTTAGTTCCTTTTGCAATTGACCAATTACATTTTTTTGTTCATTGCATTCTTTTTCCATTTTTTCTATTTTATTTTGCAGTGATCTCATTTCATTTCCCCATGTTTCTTCTAACTCTCTTTTAAGATTTTTTATGCAATCTTCAAAGAAAGCCTTGTGACATGGAGACCAATTTATTTCTCTCTTTGGGGCTTTTTCTGGAGTTGCTTTACCTTTAGGGGCCTCAGGATTTGAGGTCTGTTCTTCCCTCTCTCCATAAAAGTTGTCTATGGTGAGAGCTCTTTTTGGTTTTTTATTCATTTTTTTTAAAGGTGTGAGGTCTGTTTAGGGCAAAGGTGGGACAGCTGCTTTAATTTGCCCTGGGGCAGTTCTGCTGATTGAGTTATTTCAGGAACTGGGCAGTTCTGCTGATTGAATTATGTCAGGGGCTGAGCAGTTCTGCTTTAGTTCACCCTGGGGCGGTTCTGCTGATTGAATTATTTCCGGTACTGGGCAGCTCAGCTGATTGAATTATTTCTGGTGCTTATCAGTCCTGTTGTTTGATTGATTGCTTTAAGGTGCTGTGTAATGGCAGCTAGGTCAGATGCTCATCAGGGGTTCAGTGGTTCACAATCTATCCCCCTCAAAAGGCAGACCCTCCAAACCACCTGCCCACAATCAGGACAAATTGTTCCAAGAGGCTCGCAGAAGACAGGTGTGTGAAAAGCACAACGCTCCTACTACTGTTCCAACTCCTGTTCAAGCTCCCTGCTCCAGCTCCCTGCCCCGGTCTCCCTGCGCTGCAGTCTGGGTTCTTGTAGGCCACCCCCTGCCCAATTAAAACAGACCTGTTTTGAGGTTCTTCCAGAGTATCTTCTTCTAGAATCATGTTGTTCTCCAGATATTGTGGATTTTTTTGCTTCAGAATCAGTCTAGAGGCTTCATATGTTGTTGGTTTGAGGGGAGGTTAGAGGAGGTTACAGAGACTCCTGTCTGATCTCCCCCACCATGGCTCCACCCCCGGAAGGAAGTCCACAATGTATAATATTTAAACACTTGTCAAGCAATAACTCACTGGAGGCAGAAAATTAGAAAAATATAATAGCAGGATTAAGGTTGTTATGGTTGAGATTAAGGTTGTTATGCTGGAGATGATTGATCTCCCTTAGCTTTTTTGAAGAATGATCTTAACACGGGAATAATTTGTGAAATAAAGCACCTCATTTTCAGTAGTGGGAAAAATGATGCTGAAGACATTGGATCCCTTCTGTTTTTATTTTTGTAAGACTCATAAAGGAATTTATATACACATATATTTAAGTGTTTTTGTTGTTGTTGAAACCTGACAAAGGAAATGTTTGATTTCACTGTAATCCATAGACTTTGTCATGGACTTAAACATATTCCTCATGTTGTGGGATTGTCCCATGTGTAAATATTAGCAAATGGAAAGGGCAAGCCAAGTATATATCATGTATTCGGGGGAGTTGCCTTTTAGAAGAGTTTACCATGGCATCAGTATATGTCAGCATGGATGCCATGGTTTATAAATCCCCAGTTAATTTAGAAGGGCTTAAGGTCTTTCACCCAAACATAAAAAGTGAACCATTAAAGTTAGTGATGCTTCTTTATCTAACTCATTTTTAAAGTTGCCATGTGATTAAATGTAATGAAAAGTAGAAGTGGACATTTTGAGTGTTGGCTTGAATAAGTAATGAATTCTCAAAGTAAACCAGAATTCTGAGAGAAGACAATGGATCAAGGGTTGACAGAAAAAAAAAATCTAACACAAAGTGAACATTCCGCCAAAGGATGATCTGTGAAACCAAAAAATGTCTCACCATATGTGTCATGTAACTTTGAGCCTTTGTTATTATTATTATTATTATTATTTTTTTGCTGAGGCAATTGGTGTTAAGTGGCCCAGGGTCACACAGCCAGGAAAAATTAAGTGTTTGAAGCCAGATTTGAACTTAGGTCTTCCTTACTTCAGGGTTGGTACTCTTTCTACTACACCAACTAGCTTCCCTGAAATCATAGGATTTCAAAGGTAAAGAGGACCTCAGAGAATACATTTTGTTGCTGAAGAAACTGATTTGAGACCTGTACTGTTGATTGAACTGATGATTAATGATACAGATGGGATGAGAATATGTGACTCCTGATTCTTAGTCTCTTATAAGGAAGGATGATTATAAATATGAAGAAATCTAAGTCTGAATGAGATGACCCTATTATTCTTTCTCTTTGTCTTTTTTTGTGAGTAAAAAGCTTTTAGGAGACATGATATATTGTAAAAATTATGAAGCAACTTGAAGAGTTGAATTGATTTATATTGATGATCAAAGGGAAAAAATGCATCAAATCACCAGAGATTTTGATGTGGAATTTAGGAAATCAAAATGAACAGAGAATTGAAATTCTGTATTTCATATACTGAGTGATCAGTTTTCAGGCTTATCATCCAAACAAATGCTGTAGAGAACACAGTGAGAGATAAGGGCAAGGAGGAGAGTTACAATTGAAGTCTATCCTGACAAAATGAAGGAAAAGGTTGGCTGAGATGAGAAGGGAAAAGGTTTCTTGCTATCTGTTGCTTTTCCTGTCTAGAATTTTTCTTTCTGCCTTGCATCCCTGCCTTGCCAGTGTCTATCAACAGAATCTATTTTTGCATTAACTTCATTGAAAGAAGTTTGGCTGGGCACTGGGCTCCACTTCATTCCAATGTGTCATCCTGAAGAGGCTAAAATGGATTGATGACTTTGCTTTGCACCCTCTCCTCCCCTTGCCCTTATAAATATTTTTATTTGAATTCTGTCAGAGTGGCTTTTTCTTACACTTCTGCTTCTGGCATTTTTGGTTTATAGTCATTAATCTTTAAATGCTGCTAATTACATGATCTGTTCAAGTAAGTTATAAAATGAGAATTACATTGCATATCTAAACCTCCCCCAGAATCATGCAGTTACTTGATACAGAAATAAATTTTTATGTGTTTTTTAAAGTAAGTTTTGCCCATTCAGGGAAGCAATTCCTCTCACTCTATCCTTGGAATAGCAAGGCATAAGGTGACTGATATATTTCAGCCTTGACATATTAAAAGCTTTTCTAGAAAGGCAAGGATCAGGACCTCAGGGTTGGTGTGAGACTGAAAAACTCATCACTTTATCTTGCCTCCTCTCCTTATCTTCAACAAAATTTTTTTTTAAAAAAAGAGTATAAGCCTGATTTTTTTAAAAGAAGAAACAACTGAATTGATGCCATTAGAAAAATCCACATAAGTTTCTAAAAAGGAAAATTAATTGTTGTTAGGAGGGACATATATTAGAGGAATTGAGAGGTGCAATATCATGGAAAGAGGCTGAATTGATTGGTTTATAAATAGTTTAGGCTAACTGAAGAGCATCTTCCAGTGTCCAATATATAGGCATGAATAGCAAATACAGCTATCTCTCTTTCTCTCTCCCCTTCCCCCTTTCTCTCTTCCCTTTCTCCCCTTTCCTCCTCCCACTTCTCATGCAGCTTCTTATGAAGTTTAAATTGAAAATCTAAAAAAGTGCAAGCACAGAAGATGCAAAAATGATTATGTATGTAGAAAAAAGGTTAAAGCTAGAAAATGAATATAATTATCTAACTGCTATGTGCTACAGAGATAATAAGAAGGTGATATTCTCACTGCAAAGAAAGTAGGGGAAAAAGTAGATTATTGCCATCACACCCTGTGATCTGCCATTGTACATCTTTCATATCACCAGCAAAAACTATTCATGCAACTGAATATGGTATGCAACTTTTCATACTATCAATTGCAATCATAAACATTTCAGCTTTTCTCTTTGAGCTGGAATTAAAGATACTTATGTATCACTACTGAGTATCAATATAGCTCATTATCTTCATCTGTAACAGATTTAAAAATATTTTAAAAACAAATAGGAATGAAGAATAGCAAAAATTGCTTTCCTTTTTTTGAATATCTATCCTGTTTTCAAAATACCTAGCATAAGTTTTGCTTTCCCTAAACCTTTACCTTTTGAGAATTTCTCTTTTGATTTTTCTTTTTGTTCCTTCTACTGCTTTCTTCTTTGCTATTCAAATGCATATTTATTTTTAACTTTAAGAATACAAGGGCAGAAAAACTGAGTTAAATAATATTCAGATGTATCCCTCAGAGTTCACCCACCCTTATAAATTCTTTGAGAGGTATTTTCAAAATAGAATTTTATTTGTAATATAAAGAAAAAAAGACTCACCACGACTCCATTCTTAGACAGTGCAGCAGATGGACAGTGAAGTGGGCTAAGAACTGAATTAGGGGAGGAGATTAGACTAAATTTCATTTGGGTGATGATTCAGGACTTTAAATCATCACAAATTCTTTTCTCCTGCCCCAAATCCAGCTCTTTAATACTAGTATTATCCTAGTGATACTATATGACTATAGATTATGGCATACAATTGAAACATTTGATTCTTAGGAGAATCATAATTTGATGCCTCAAAAGACCATTCAAAAGTTCCACAGTGGATATAAATAGTCTGTAACATTTTCCCAATGATAATTTGTACATAAGAGATGTTTTATATATACAGTTATCCAACATGATTATGACTAGATAGAGAAGTGGGCCTCACTGAATTCAGGAAAGACATAGGCAGTTCTTACATAGTATGAAAAAGAATTTGTGATTTGTATAGGGGTTGTAATACCTTAATCTCTGAGATCAGGAATACATTGATTTATTGAAAGAAAAAGTGAAGGGATAATGGGAAAGATGATTCTAATTGCATATATAGTACAAAGTCATAAACCAATGAAGGAAGTAGAGTTCAACACTGATGTTCTAAAGAGCACAATGTGTTCAAGCACAGCTCAATTAAGATTAGATCAAAACATCAAATCTCTTTTACTATTTCTTTATCAAGCATGATCTGAATTTCTGTCTTTGAGGAAATAGATCTAATAGGGTCTTCTCAAATGCCTTTACTACCTTAGGTTCTGAGATCTGGCACAATTATTCAATTAATCTTTTAAACATGACACTTAAAATGAATTAAAATCTGGTTTTAGTCATTAAAAAGTGGAAACCCATATTTTTATACAGGTTTAAGCAATTATCATTGTGGAAGACTATAATCCTCAAAGGTACACAGGCATTCCTATCTCTTAAAAGCTAACATTAACATCTAAAATATTCACTCCCTAATGTTTAAAATTAGCATCTCCCATTCATTCATTCCTTATTATCCTGAAGGTCACATCTCTATAATTCCTTTTCAAGTTCCCTAACCTCAATATACTTTTCATATAAATGGACAATGTAAAGATAGCTATGATGGTGGTTATCACCTTTTGTTCAATTTGGCTGCAAAACTCTGGTATAGACTAAGTTTGCCAGGAATATATGCATAATCTATAATCTATAGTGTTAATATCAAGGATAGAGACTGAACTTGTTGAACTTTCATTGATAAAGGGAACTCATAGGTGAGAAATTTACCAAAGAAGGTCAGTTTTCTTAAGAAGTTTCTTAAGCATAAATTACTCAGCATCATGTAGCCAGTAAATATTGGGAGTGGGACTTGAGCCAGGCCTTCCTAACTTTGATAGCTCTCTATACTTTCTCCTATGCTTACTGAAATAAACAAGAAAATTCAAAATTTTATGTGAATACAGAAGTGACTTCTAATTTTTCTGAGGTCACTTTCATCTTGATCTGAGGTATAGTTGGAAAGAATTTTTAAATTAAAATGCAGTTACTGCTGTAATGATACATATTAAAAGCCCTTCCATGTAGCTGTCTTGCAACAGACACAATTGAAAAAAAATTCATCACTCTTGTACTGTCTTTAAATGTATTGATTAATTTTCCATTACAGGATGATACATAATGCCCATAGATTAATGTTTGAATTACTGTGCCTATTTTATGACTTATTGTTTTCTGGGGATAGCTGAATGTTTTATTTAAAGATTGGTGAGGGATTTAGTCAATTCCCTTTCTTGGTTGGAATTAAAAATAAAAAAAAAACCTTTTTTTTTTTTAACAGAGCACTGTGTTGAAAGTTGGCATCTAGATGTAAATCAATCATTTGTCACTAAGGCTTATGAAAGGTATAACACATAACTAAGGGTTAGGTAAACCCAAGAATTTGAGCTGTGATAGAGAGGATAAAAAAACTAAGTGTGGTGGTGCTTATTTTATAATCCTTGCAACTAGGGAGGCTGAGGATGATGGATCACTTGAGTTTTAGGATTCTGAGTTGCAGTAAGATTAAAGTCAATAGAGGGGACAGAGATAAGATGGTGAACTGCATACATCATTCTCTGTGAGCTCCTCGGATCTTTCCTCAGACCCAGAACAAATTAAGCTTCTGAACTGGTTCTGGAATGAGGGCTCCATCAAACACTTGGATTACAATGCACTTCTATCAAAAATTTACTTTGAAAAAACTCTGGAGAAAGTCAGTTTCAGATGGGCAAGGGATCGGCCACTTGCCTCGCCAGCTCTCCCGGGGTGGAACACGGGGTGGGACAGAGCAGCATATTTTAGGGAGACAGGAAGTCTTGGAGCTTGGGCCACTTTGCTCTGCTTCCGGGCAGGTGCTTTGGCAGATCTGCCTTTGGTAAAGGGTGGATTGAGAGCAGCTGAGAGCGTGGACCTAGTGCGGATCTAGCCCAACCAGCCCCACACCGGAAGTCAACTCCGGGAACTACCCCAGGGCAAATTGAAACAGCTGCGGAATCTCCTGCTTGAATCAGACCTCAAAATAAAAAACATGAGTAAGAAACAGAAGAGAGCTCTCACCATAGACACCTTTTATGAAGAGAAAGAAGGGCAGACCCCAGATTCTGAGATTCTTAAAGGGAATGCAACCCCAGAGGAAGCCACAAAGGCGGACATGAGCTGGTCCCCATTTCACAAGGCTTTCCTGGAAGATTGCATAAAGAATCTCAAAAGAGAGCTAGAAGAAAAATGGGGAAATGAATTGAGATCAGTGCAAGAAGAAAATAAGGCCCTGCAACAGAGATGTGAAAAAGACACCAAGTCACTGAAAAACAAAATTGGGAATATGGAAAAAATCACCAACTCACTGGAAAACAAAATTGGTGAAATGGAAAAAGTCACCAACTCACTGGAAAATAAAAATGGCGAATTGGAAAAAATCATCAATTCACTGGAAAATAAAGATGGTGAATTCAAAAAAGACAACAATTCACTGAAAAGCAAAATTTTTGAATTGGAAAAAGACAACAATTCACTGAAAAATAAAATTGACAAAATGGAAAAAGAATGCAATGAACTAAAAAATTCAATTGGCCAGTTACAAAAAAAGCTAAAAAAGATAACTGAAGGAAATAATACCTTAAAAATTAAAATTGAACAAATAGAAGTGAATGACTCAATAACACTTCAAGAATCAGTCAAACAAAAACAAAAAAAATAAAAAAATAAAAGAAAATATGAAACATCTCCTAGGAAAAACAAGTGACTTGGAAAACAGATTCAGGAGAGACAATCTAAGGATTATTGGACTCCCTGAAAGCCACGATGAAAAAAAAGAACCTTGATGCTATCTTCCAGGAAACCATGAAAGAAAATTGCCCTGATGTTTTAGAATCAGAAGGCAAAATTGGCCTTGAAAGAATTCACCGATCACCTCCTGAAAGAGATCCCAAAATTAAAACCCCAAGGAATATCTTGGCCAAATTTCAGGACTATTGCACCAAGGAAAAGATATTGCAAGCAGCCAAAAACAAAAACAAAAACAAAAACAAACAAACAAACAAACAAACAAAAAAAAACAGTTAAAATACTGAGGAACTGCAATTAGAATCACACAAGATCTATCAGCTTCTACATTAAAGGATCGAAGGGCCTGGAATCAGATATTCCAAAAGGCAAAAAAACTTGGATTGCAGCCAAGAATAAGTTATCCAGCTAAAATGAGCATTAGAAACTAAAGGTGGAAGGGATATACTGTAAAAAGGGGGAAAGGAGGCAAAATAAAGTAAAAAAAGGAGGTAAAATAAGGCAAAATCTCATGAAGAGACATAGAAATTTTAATATAATTGAGGGAAAGAAAGGAGGGTGATGAGTATTGTGTAAATCTTACTTTCCTAAGATTGGGCTCTAAGAGAGTATATCAGACACATTTGTCTTCAAAGAGAAACTTGGCCCTCCTTATAGGGAAGTAGGAGGGAAAGGAGGAAAAGAAATGGATAGACTAATATAAGGACTAGGGGAAAGGTATAAAAAAGGAGGGATTCTAAAGGCGGGAGGATTGTTAGAGGGAGGTGGTCATCAAAAACAAAATACTGGGGAGGGAAGAAGGGAGAAAGGGGAAAGGGAAGAGAAAAATATAACTTTGGGTAAATAAGATGGTAGGAAATACAGACACAGTTATTTTAACTGTGAATGTGAATGGGATGAACTCTCCCATAAAACGGAAGTGGGTAGCAGAGTGGATTAAAAGCCAGAATCCTACAATATGTTGTTTACAAGAAACACATCTAAAACATAAGAGATAACATACAGAGTGAAGGTAAAGGGCTGGAGCAGAATCTTTTGTGCTTCAGGGGAACAAAAAAAAGCAGGGGTAGCAATCCTTATCTCAGATCAAGTAAAAGCAAAATTAGATCTAAGTAAAAGAGATAAGGAAGGAAACTATATTTTATTAAAGAGTACCATAGACAATGAAGCAGTATCAATACTAAACATATATGCACCAAGTGGCATAGCATCCAAATTCCTAGAGGAGAAACTAACATACATGCAAGGAGAAATAGATAGTAAAACTATATTAGTGGGGGATCTCAACCTTGCTCTCTCAGAATTGGACAAATCAAACCACAAAATAAATAAGAAAGAAGTTAGGGAGATAAACAAAATGTTAGAAAAGTTAGGTATGATAGATCTCTGGAGGAAATTGAATGGCGATAGAAGAGAGTATACTTTTTCTCAGGGGTTCATGGAACTTATACAAAAATTGATCATGTGTTAGGGCATAAAAACCTCAAAATCAAATGCAGAAAAGCAGAAATAATAAATGCATCCTTTTCAGATCATGATGCAATAAAACTCACATGTATTATAAGGCCAGGAGAAAATAGATCACAAGTTAATTGGAAATTAAATAATCTAATCCTAAAGAATGAATGGGTGAAAGAGCAAATTATAGACACAATTGATAATTTCATCCAGGAGAATGACAATAATGAGACAAGATACCAAAATTTGTGGGGTACAGCCAAAGCGGTTTTAAGGGGTAATTTTATATCTCTAGATGCTTTCTTGCATAAAATAGAGAAAGAGAAGATCAATGAATTGGGCTTACAATTAAAAAAGCTAGAAAAAGAGGAAATTAAAAACCCTCAATTAAATACCAAATTGGAAATTCTGAAAATGAAAGGGGAGATTAATAAAATTGAAAATAAGAAAACTATTGAATTAATAAATAAAACTAAGAGTTGGTTTTATGAAAAAAAAAACCCAACAAAATAGATAAGCCTTTGGTTAATTTGATTAGAAAAAGGAAAGAGGAAAATTAAATTGTTAGTCTCAAAAGTGATGAGGGAGAACTTTCCTCCAATGAAAAGGAAATGAGAGCAATAATTAGGAGTTACTTTGCCCAACTTTATGCCAATAAATTTGATAATCTAAATGAAATGGAGGAATATCTACAAAAATATAGATTGCTCAGGTTAACAGAAGAGAAAATACATTATTTAAATAGCCCCATTTTAGAAAAAGAAATAGAACAAGCTATTAATCAACTCCCTAAGAAAAAATCTCCAGGGCCAGATGGATTTACATGTGAATTCTACAAAACATTCAAAGAACAATTAATTCCAATACTATATAAACTATTTGAAAAATAGGGAAAGGTGTACTACCAAATTCCTTCTATGACACAGATATGGTGGTGATAGCTAAACCAGGTAGGGAGAAAACTGAGAAAGAAAACTATAGACCAATTTCCCTAATGAATATTGATGCAAAAATTTTAAATAAGATTTTAGCAATGAGATTACAGGAAGTTATCCCCAGGATAATACACTATGACCAAGTAGGATTTATACCAGGGATGCAGGGCTGGTTCAATATTAGGAAAACTATCAGCATAACCAATTATATTACTAACCAAATTAACAAAAACCATATGATTATTTCAATAGATGCAGAAAAAGCCTTTGATAAAATCCAACACCCATTCCTATTAGAAACACTAGAGAGTATAGGAATAAATGGGCTTTTCCTTAAAATGATTAGTAGTATCTACTTAAAACCATCAGCAAGCATCATATGTAATGGAGTCAAACTAGAGCCATTTCCAATAAGATCAGGAGTGAAACAAGGCTGCCCACTGTCACCATTATTATTTAATATTGTGTTAGAAATGTTAGCTTTGGCAATAAGAGAAGAAAAAGAGATTAAAGGAATTAGAGTAGGTAATGAGGAAACCAAATTATCACTCTTTGCAGATGACATGATGGTATACTTAGAGAACCCTAGGAACTCGACTACAAAATTACTAGAAACAACTCACAACTCTAGTAAAGTTGCAGGATACAAAATAAATCCACAGAAATCATCAGCATTTTTATATATTACCAACAAAGTGCAACAGCAAGAGATACAAAAAGAAATTCCATTCCGAATAACGGATGATAGGATAAAATATTTGGGAATCTATCTGCCAAGGAAAAGTCAAGACAACTACAAAACACTTTCCACACAAATATAATCAGACCTAGTCAATTGGAAAAACATAAAATGCTCATGGGTAGGCAGAGCGAAAATAATAAAAATGACAATACTACCCAAACTAATTTACTTATTTAGTGCCATACCAATCAAACTCCCAAGAAATTATTTTACAGATCTAGAAAAAATAGTAGCAAAATTCATTTGGAAGGTCAAAAAGTCAAGAGTTTCAAGGGAATTAATGAAAAAAAAGGCTGATCATGGTGGCCTTGCTGTACCAGATCTAAAACTATATTATAAAGCAGTGGTCATCAAAACCATTTGGTACTGGCTAAGAAATAGAGTAGTCGATCAGTGGCACAGGATAGAATTACAGGACAAAGTAGGCAATAGCTATAGCAATTTAGTCTTTGATAAACCCAAAGACCTCAGCTTCTGGGATAAGTACTCACTATTTGACAAAAACTGCTGGGAAATTTGGAAACTAGTGTGGAAGGAATTAGGGCTTGACCCACATCTAACACCACATACCAAGATAAGATCTAAATGGGTTCATGGTCTGGATATAAGGAGTGATATTATAAATAAATTAGAAGAACGTAGTATAGTTTACCTCTCAGGCTTGTGGAGATGGAATAAATTTACATCCAAAGAAGAACTGGAACTCTTAATTGAACACGAGATAGATAACTTTGACTGTATTAAGTTAAAAAGTTTTTGTACAAACAAAACCAATGCAGTGAAGATTAGGAGGGAAACAATAAATTGGGAAATCATTTTTACATTTAAGGGTCTGATAAAGGTATCATCTTTAAAATATATAGAGAATTGTCTCATATTTATAAGAATTCAAGCCATTCTCCAATTGATAAATGGTCAAAGGATATGAACAGACAATTTTCAGATGATGAAATTAAAACTATTTGTAGTCATATGAAAAGGTGCTCCAAATCACTGTTGATCAGAGAAATGCAAATACAACTCTGAGGTACCACTACACACCTGTCAGATTGGCTAAAATGACAGGAAAAGATAACAATGACTGTTGGAGGGGATGTGGGAAAACTGGGACACTGATACATTGTTGGTGGAACTGTGAATGGATCCAACCATTCTGGA
>JAJPUD010010481.1:20444-32685 GCA_023553655.1 Myrmecobius fasciatus
TTCTCTTCTCTTCTCTTCTCTTCTCTTCTCTTCTCTTCTCTTCTCTTCTCTTCTCTTCTCTTCTCTTCTCTTCTCTTCTCTTTTCTCTCTTTCTCTCTCTCTCTCTTTCTCTCTCTCTCTGTATTTTGTGTGTGTATGCATAATTAGAAATGTTAAACTTTGATTTAAACTGTTAATACAGTAATGAGCTTTTGACTTGGATTCATTTTTAAAAAACATTCAAAGGATGGGCATTCAAAATGAAGATATATTATACTTAATTTAAGTGCCTTTATGTGCATCAAAAAAGAAAATAAACAAAATAAAAGGCACACCAGGAGAAAATTTTCTGTTATCTCTGAGCAAGTAAGGTTGCTTTGGTTTCTTCAGATGTTTTGATTAATTTTGACAATGAGGAATACATCTTGTATCCATATGATAAAGGACTACAATATAAGTGAGGCTGATAAAGTGCTTCACAAATTATCCTGAGGATCAAACACAGAAGATAAAAATTGATAAGGCAAATTAGTTTTCTATTTGCAAGTTGCCCCCAAACTCCAAACTTCTCTATCCTAAAACACTTAGTTTTACAAATTTAACACCCGACTTTTAACAGCTGCTGAAGATTCACAGCTCTAGTTTTTATCATTATGGTCTAGTTTGGTTGCCCTGTCCCTGATTTCAAGAAAGCCTATACTATACTTAAAGTGCCAGGTGTGAGCAGTAAATGGACTTTGATAATGAATTTAATTGATGGCAATGCAATCTTTTCAATTATCATTCACTTTTACTATATCATTGTCATCTAATGCTCTTCCAATTTCTCGGTGTGATCTATTTAAATATATAATTCATGGAATGAGTCATATGGCCTGAGTTCAGATTTTATCACTGCCTTTCACTGAGAGGCAGCTGGGTGGTAAAATGGATGGAATGCTGGGCCTAGAGTCAGGAAGATTCATCTTCTTGAGTACAAATCTAATTTCTGTGTAACCTAAATCTGTTTGCCTCAGTTTCCTCATCTGTAAAATGAGATGGAGAAGGGAATGGCAAACCACTCTAATATCTTTGCCTAGAAAATCCTAAATGAGGTCATGAAGAGTTGGACACCATGGAAATGACTGAACAACAACAAAAACCTCTAACTGTAGAACCTTGGTTAACATTCTCTGGATCTCAGGTTCTTCATCTGCACACTGATGTTACATGCATAAAAATTAAGATCATCATGATTATACACATGGGGAAAATGAGAAAACAGAGAAAGAATTATCTCCCTTTTTCCTTGATCCTCTTATTTTTTCTCTTTTTACTCTTCTTAAGTCATCTTATTCACTCTTTGCAATAATCACCTCTATACAAATGAATCTAAACCTATATTTTAGACCTGAAGTTTTCCCTGAGATCCAGTTCTACATCTCTAGATGCCTAAAATGAGGATTTTATAGTGCAATTACAGCAAGAAGAGTATCAGGGATCATCTTGTCCTTTCTTGAGGTATAACAGCTAAAAAATTTAATTTAATTTTTCTAGGGGAGAAGCTGAAATCTTTAATTTCTACATCCGTAGTAGATGTAGATTTGAAAGTCTCCATGTCAAATAAGGAACAAACAATGAAGCTACAATTTGAATTTAGGTTTTTTGATTCTCGATCTTGGGCTCATTTCATTCTATCCTCCTATTTTCATCTCAGGCACCATTAGAGAATGAATGAATGAATGTTTCATATAATGATTTTTTTCAGATAACTGGATTATCCCTTTAAGTACTTACTTAAATACAGCCATTTTCAATGCAAAATTTTCTAAGCTATAATGTAGCATCCTTCCCTGCTTTCTTAAACAAAATGAACTGAACACAATTTAAACTTTTCTTAATGATTTAGGATCATCATAAAGAATATCAGTTATTAGATTGTGTTATATTGCAACATCCTTAATAACAAATGAGGTGTATAGGGCAGTTTGTTCCTGTACTGAATGGCTCCAAAGACTGGACTGAAGAACTACTTTTTTTAAATTTCCTTATTTCCTCTTCTACTCTCTTGTCTCCCTTCTCACTAATGTCAATGTCTTCTAACTTCTATGATTTTCTGCCTTATCTAAGGCAGAGTTTTCTAGGTGACATCTTGTTGGTGACATTATCTTCCTAATAAAGATAACTAGGCGATGCAATGGCTAGAGTATTGGGTTTGGAGTCAGGATAGACCTAATTGAATTCAAATTTAGCCTCAGACACACTTAATTAGCTGTTTAACCTTGAGCAAGTTATTTAACCTCTGCCTCAGTTTTCCTAGTCATAAACTGTGGACAATAATAGCATCTGTCTCCCATGTCTATTGAGATGATATGATGAGATAATATCTGTAAAGTATTTAGCACAGTTCTTATAAAAAGTAAGTACTTAAATGCTTCCCCTCTTCTTTAGAGTTTAAAAAAAATTCAAAGAATGGTGATGTGGAAGGAAAATATTATAGCCATGAAGGGCAGCCTGTACAAATAACACAGTAATGGAATAACATAGGATAAGATGAGCAATAACTTGTAGTCCTTTTTGGAATAGAGTATATGTAGGGAAATAGCAATTACGTGCATATACTGCTGTACAATAATTAGTACAGTATA
This sequence comes from Myrmecobius fasciatus, assembly GCA_023553655.1. NCBI lineage: Eukaryota > Metazoa > Chordata > Mammalia > Dasyuromorphia > Myrmecobiidae > Myrmecobius > Myrmecobius fasciatus. Next base: position 23,051 of record JAJPUD010010481.1, read on the forward strand.
AAATTATATGACATAGAAGTTTTAAAAGGATGAAATGGTGAAATGAAAAAAGATGAAACAATACTTCGTTCTAGAGTCAAAAGGGAGCCATAGAAGTTTATTGGGGAGTGACAATTAATTTATGAATTAGGAATATTTAGTTGTTGCTTAGGTGTCCATGTGATAAGAGCCTGAACAAAGGAAATAGCTGTGGGAGCAGTGAGAAAGAATTTGAGATTTTAGAAATCTTGTGGAGTGAGGAGACAGAGGAGTCGGGAAAAACATGAAGGTTGTAAAACTGGGAGATTGGAAGGACAATGGAAGACTACAGAAATGTGGAAGTTCAGAAGAAAGGTTGATTTGAAAAGAAAGTGAGAAGAGAGAAGAATAAAGGGGAAAACTGTAGAAAAAGGAAGAGTACTGGCCTTAGGTAGAAGCATGTCAGTCATAATATCAAATATAGGTTGAAGTGGAAATAGGTAGATGTTACCATAATAAAAAGTAATAATAATAATGTATAATAATATAATAATAAGAAGTCATAAGCTCATTTCACTTTGCTAGTAAACCTTAATTGTGACCCAATTAATTTCTTTTTGAGTCAGTTTTGAATATCTTTTGGGTTAATCGTCAATTGGCCTGAATGTGATAGTCAATCTAAAAAGGTAGTGGACAATGCCAAAATTTCTGTACTAAGAATCATGCAATGAGTTAGTGCAATGGATAAATGCTGAACTTGGAGTCACAAAGACTTCCTTATCTTCCTAAGTTCAAAACTGGCCTTAAACACTACCTAGTGGTGACCTAAGGCAAATTACTTAAATCTTTTTGCCTCAGTTTCTTCATCTGTAAAATGAGCTGTAGAAGCAAATGGCAAATCATTTTAATATCTTTGCCAAGAAAACCTCAAATGGGGTCATGAAGAATCAAGACTTGACTGAAATGATTGAAAACAAAACAAAACAAAATGTTCCTTCATATGAGAAAATTTCAGGACAAAGTTTATATCCATTTTTCTTTCTTCTTTCATTTACCTCAAAATAATGCTCTATATGCCTCTTCAAAAATAAAATAGAAATGACTGAAAATCATTCAACAAGCTAAGTTGATGCTGGAACTTTAGACATGACCTTTGACTGATGATATTGAGAAGAAATGTTCAAATCATTTGGAATGTTATAGATGTGATCTCTGAGGGAGATGGAAATTGTGATGAACAATGATGATTTGACACTTAGTTTGTTATTGAGAAGAAAAATGACAGTGTGAACAAAACAAGCAATGAGCACCCTAACTAGAGGTGATGCATGAAAAATGAGAGGAAGAGGAAGGGGAAAGCTGTGCTTTATGTTTAAAAGAAGACATTAAATATGTGTGGCATATTTATTGCTGAGAGAGAATTAATAGATGTGATCAAGAAAATAGGATGATTCCAGTTTCAGAGGTATCAAATAAAAAGTTGATTTGAAACAATTATATAACTTGGGGATTTAAATATGCTTTCAGTTATATCAAATATCTATTTTTAGTACATCTCAGGGAAAAAAAACAGATCCTATTTAAATGTGAATACACTTGGGTGTCATTTGTGGTAAAATTAAATATTTTATAAATGTTATTTTAATTTTTCAGAATTTGACTAAATGTATCTACCAAATTATCTAATATAATTATAATTGTAAAGCATTTAGATCACTGTTTGGCATATAGTAAGTACTGTTTAAATGTTAGCTATAATGCAATAAATACAATAATTTGTAGAGAAATAATATGAAATGTTAGATTTCTTGAATCTTAAGATTTGGAATATTCTTAAGAAGCTTTCTAGTTTAGCTTCTTCCTGAAACCAAGAATTACCTCTATAATATCCTTGCTCTCCCTGAGCTGAAATCTCAGAATTCGAAGAAATGCCTGTCTTGTAAAAGTTGGTGTATAGTACTGAAAACGAAACAAAACAAAATAACAATTATTTGGAATGCCTGAGAAGCAAATCATTTCAGTCTCATTTTCTTTCTAAAAATGTTACAGACATCTCTTTATTATTGAATTCCATCTTTTTTTTCCTTTGCCCTATGGGGTAATTTGCAGAGTAGTTTACCTAGGCTGCATCCTAACCTTCATTGCTCTGCAGAAAACATTTTTCCATTCCATCTTATGTTTTCTGGTGGGTGAAGAATAGATTTATTCAAGTTTCTTTTTCCTTCATATTTGGAAGATTTCTGGTCTCTTGCAGGATTTGTTTTTTAATTACATTATTAAATGTAACCAGTGTGTGTCTTGGAGTTTGCACCTTTTTATTTTCTTTTTTTTTTTCCTGGAGGTAATCTGTGAATTCTTTCAATTGGTATTTCATTTTCAATGTTTGGATACTTCTCTTCTATTATTTCCTATATTGTAGTATTACGGATTTTATCTTGTCATGTTCTTCTAATAGATCTATGATCCTTAGGTTGTTTCTACACATTTTGTTTTTGAGACCAGCACATTTTATTTGTCTAAAGAGCATATTTTCTTTTTAAATTATAGGTTTTTTCTGCTTCTCTTCTTTTATGTTGCTTTTCACTCGTATATTTGCATCTTTGATCTATTGTTTTCTCTTTTGTTTGTGAGACTTTAGAACTTCCAGTTTTTCCATCCTCATTAATTTTACTGTGTAAACCATAAACTCTTCTAATTACTCTAATTTCCCTTTTAAATCACTCAAGAACAACATACTGTGGTTCAATGTTTTCCTCACATTCCCAAGTTTTGTTTCATCAAGTATTGGATCATTTTCCTTTGTTTTAAAGTGTATATTCATAGATGCCTCTACACATGTACTAGATCTGGAGACCACATTTTCTTCTATTATGACGGTTTTCCCTATTAATTTATCTGCTTATGTTCAAGGTCTTTGAAAATTTTTTCTTTCTGAGGTCTATGGTAATATTAAGCCATTTCCCCCTATATTCCCCCCTATTCACTTTCTGACTCCCTTCTCTCTCATGGCAGTTTCCTTGGGAGCAGGATTTCAAAGTGTTTCATCTTCATCCGGTGCATGCCAAGAATTGCTGCACTGGTGGTCAGGTGTTATCCTTCTGACTATTCATGGGTTTGCAGCATTAATATTTTGGAGCTGTAGCCCCATGTAGCCTTTAGCTCCTGAAGGGCTGCTGTCATGATGGCTTGTCAGTCATAACGTGGCCAGATTTCTATATTTCCACAGCACAGAAAGGAAGAAAGGAGGCCTGCAGCATTGGGGTGGTTTTGTCATAAGTCTTTGTTAGGTCTTTTGGTCTGCTAATATAACTTCTCTGCAAGAAGGATTGAAAATCGGGGAGAGATATAGAAGGAATGCAAGATCAATGAGTATTAGTTCCTGGGTTTTTTTAAACCCTCTTTTGGATTTAGGTGCCCTAGAAAAGGGGGACATCTGAAATTTCTCATTTAGGCTCATATATTTAGACTTAGAAAAGATCCCAGGAGCATTCAGTTCAACTGGTTCATTTTATAGATGAGGAAATGAAAGGCCAGAAAAGTCAAATTACTTGCTTTGGGTCATGTGTATGAAGCTGTGTTCAAACTCAGTTCTTCCTAAATCTGAATTTTTGAATCAGACTTTATCAATTTAGTTTCAATTTTGTTGTGACCACATGAGATTTCCTTAAAGTGAATCTTAGAAAAGGCTACCTTAAATTATTATTATTATTTTTGCTACCTTAAATTATTTAAAAAGTTTGAATTAGAAATTATTTCAAAAAATTGAAGTTATTTCCAAGAAGGGATAGGAACTGGGCTAATGAAATATTGACAAGAAATTTTGCCTGAATGAGTAAATATAACCAGTTAATGATTAGGATATTGTTTATAAGAGAGAGGGAACACTTATTTACTTGAAATAGTTTATTCTCTCAACTGACTATTTCCTGCCTCTGTCTTATCTACCATATTAATTAACTTGACTAAGCATTTTTTTCTCTCACAGATGTAATGACATAAATTTCAGCCCATCTGTATTAATGGAATTTGAATGAATAAGGTTTTACTATAGTTATAATCAGTTTTCTAACTCATATTTATTTTCTTCTTCTTCACTGGTAAACACAATTACCACTCACCCCTCCTGGCCTGGGCTACTAAGAAATTCAGAGGGTTCAGCCTAGCCAGGTGTTTCTATGCATCTGGTACTGCTGAACAGAGTAGCAAAGAAATTCATACTCACACAACAAGACTCATTGTTGACTAGACAATTAATCATTTTAGGTTTCTGATTTGTTTCTTAAAACTTGCTATGTTCCTGTAGTAGAAAAAAGACAGCTTCATTTATTACACAACACCTCATGCTGTTTAGTGGACCCTCTCTCTGTGCCCCTCACTATCCAGAAAACTTCTAAAACATTTGCTAAGGGTACAATGCAAATACTTTCTTACTTATGCCCTGAATTTGTCAGCCCATGATTTTTTGCTTCCTGTGTTTATGGCATAGTGGAAGAATAGCTAATGCCCTCAGTAGGGAAGAATCATTAGCAGATTCATTAATCAGAGTCCTGTTCTGATACTTGTCAGTGATTACATTTGTTTATTTTGAATAGGGGATTCTGCTTGGTGGAGTGGGAAAAAAAACATTAGGCTGAATATCAAGAGACCAGATTCTAATACCTCTTTGCTCACCAAATTGATATATAATCTTGGGTAAGTTATTTTACCTTTCTGGTCATCATTTATCCTTAAAATGAGTGGGCTGAACTAAATAAGCTTTAGGGTCCCCTTTAACTCTGAAATTCCATGACTGTGACTTCAAAGACATCAGTGTTCATCAGCAAGTGAAAATGTTTGAATTTTCACAAGTGTATTATTAAATGCTGCAGATTTCATATCAGAGGTAGAGATTCATTCATCATTTTCAACTGATTGTATCTGCCATCAAGGTATCTAATTATAAGATAACAAATCATTAACTTTATTTTTTCTTTTTCTTTTTGTTTTGCTGAGGCAATTGGGGTTAAGTGACTTGCCCAGGGTCACACAGATAGGAAGTGTTAAGTGTCTGAGACCAGATTTGAACTCAGTTTCTCCTGACTTCAGGGCTGATGCTCTATCCACTGAGTCACCTAGCTGCCCCTAAATCATTAACTTTCAAAACAGAAATAATAGCACAATCCCTGATTCATAACTTTTTTTTTGCTACAGACACCAGTTTTCAAACCTATCTTGCCCATAATAGAGTCTTAATTAGTGTCTGTTGAATTAAAATGAAGAAATTCTGCCCATTATGACCTATTTATACAAAGATTTTTATTGTGTTTCTTACTTCTAATGTTTTAACATAAATGTAGAATTATCTTATCATGAGCTCTTTCAGATTTGTGGTCTTTGAGCTGGTTAATATTGATGTGAGGAGAAAGAAGAACAGACAGTGTGGATGTTTTTTAGGAGTCAGGACAGAATGTGACAGGGCTTTTCTTTAAGAAAGAGGAAAATACCCAATTTACATAGCATTTTAAGGTATACAAAGCACATTTCTAATAACAGTCCTGTAAAGCAGGTGTTACAGATGAGGAAACTGAGGTTTAAAGATTAAATGACCTTCTCACATTCATATAGGTCGTTTAAAATCTAGTACCCTTTTTAAAACATTAGCATGTCTCTCTTTATGATAGGATCAAGAAAGAGGAAGCCAAAAAATGCTAATTGAATGATCTGTTCAGTGGTGCAGTTAGGATAGAAAAGCAATAGGTGTAAAAATAAGTCTCAGTGAGAAAACAGTTAAAAAAACAATGGTTTAGACAGCTGAAAGATAACACAGAAAATTTATTTTCATTTTAATAAGCTCATTGACCCTTCAGGGCTTGGTCATTTGGGTAGTAATGAGTTAAAAGATTTCAGTTTTGTTCCCATGTTCCCATTTAGGGAGTTAAGTTACAAAGGATAATACAAAGTTAGCTAGGCTACAAGGGATAATTCTGGGGCTCTATTAAAGAGTCATGTTCTTTAAGCCAGTAGACAAACTCCTTCTTGATTCTTGTTTACAATATTCTATTTTCTTGTTGTTTGTTGCTGTTGTTCAGTCATTTCAGTTGTGTCTAACTCTTGGAGTTTTCTTGGCAAAGATATTGGAGTAGTTTCCCATTTTCTTTTTTTTTTTGTAATTCCAAAACCATAGTTTTTTATTATTAATACTTTTTATTTGCAAAACATATGTATGGGTAATTACTAAACATTAACCCTTACAAAGCTTTCTGTTACAAATTTTCCCCCCTACTCCCCACCCCTCCCCTAGATAGCAGGATATCCACTACATGATAATTATGTTAGAATACTTAAGTCGAATATATGTATAGTTATTGCCACACATCATTTTTTTGTTCAGGAGAAATCGTATCTATAAGAGACAATAATCCGATAAAGGAAATACAATGCAACCAAACATCAATAGAGAACATGAAAATGTTATGTTGTGGTCCACATTTCACATCCCTTACTCTGAGTGTATATGGCCTTCTTCACTGCACAATTGTAATTGGTTTGAAGCATTTCATTGTTGAAGAGAGTCATGTCCATTAGAACTGATCCTCATTTAGTACTGTTGTTGCCGTGTACAACGATCTCCTGGTTCTGCTCATCTCACTCAGCATCAGTTCATGCAAGTCTCTCCAGGCCTGTCTGAAATCGTCCTGTTGGTCGTTTCTTACAGAGCAATAGTATTCCATAACATTCATATACCATAATTTATTCATCCACTCTCCAATTGATGGGCATCTACTCAGTTTCCAGTTTCTAGCCACCACAAAAAGACCTGCCACAAACATTCTTGTACATGTGGGGCCCTTTCCTTCTTTTATGATTTCTTTGGGATATAAGCCCAATAGAAACACTGCTGGGTCAAAGGGTATGCACAGTTTGATGACTTTTTGAGCATAGCTCCAAATTGCTCTCCAGAATGGTTGGATCTGTTCACAGTTCCACCAACAATGCATCAGGGTCCCAATTTTCCCACATCCCCTCCAACATTCATGGTTATCTTTTCCTGTCATTTTAGCCAATCTGAAAGGTATGTAGTGGTACCTCAGAGTTGTCTTAATTTGCATTTCTCTGATGAATAGTGATTTGGAGCAACTTTTCATATGACTAGAGATGGTTTTAATTTCATCATCTGAAAATTGTCTGTTCATATCCTTTGACCATTTATCAATTGGAGAATGGCTTGAATTTTTATAAATGTGAGACAATTCTCTATATATCTTAGAGATGAGACCTTTATCAGAGCCCCTAAATGTAAAGATGATTTCCCAATTTGATGCTTCCCTCCTAATCTTGTCTGCATTAGTTTTGTTAGTACAGAAACTTTTTAACTTAATATAATCAAAATTATCTATCTGGTGTTCAATTAAGAGTTCCAGATTGTCCCTGGACATAAGTTTATTCCATCTCCACAGCTCTGAGAGGTAAACTATCCCATGTTCCTCTAATTTGGTTATAACATCACTCTTTATATCTAGATCATGAACCCATTTAGATCTTATCTTGGTGTGCGGTGTTAGGTGTGGGTCCAGCCTTAATTTCTTCCACACTAGTTTCCAATTATCCCAGCAGTTTTTGCTGAATAGTGAGTACTTATCCCAAAAGCTGGGGTCTTTGGTTTATCAAACACTAAATTGCTAACTTTATTACCTAGCTTGTCCTGATATCCTATTCTATGCCACTGATCGACTGCTCTATTTGTCAGCCAGTACCAAATGGTTTTGATGACTGCTGCTTTATAATATAGTTTTATATCTGGTATAGCAAGGCCACCTTCATCTGTCTTTTTTTTTTCATTAATTCCCTTGAAATCTTTGACAGTTTGTTCTTCCAAATGAACTTTGCTACTATTTTCTCTAGATCTGTAAAATAATTTCTTGGGAGTTTGATTGGTATGGCACTAAATAAGTAAATTAGTTTGGGTAGTATTGTCATTTTTATTATATTCGCTCAGCCTACCCATGAGCACTTACTGTTTTTCCAATTGATTAGGTCTGATTTTATTTGTGTGGAAAGTGTTTTGTAGTTTAGTTCATATAGTTTCTGACATTTTCTTGGCAGATAGATTCCCAAATATTTTATGCTATCATCCGTTATTCTGAATGGAATTTCTTTTTCTATCTCTTGCTGCTGAACTTTATTGGTAATATATAAAAATGCTGATGATTTATGTGGATTTATTTTGAATCCTGCAACTTTACTAAAGTTGTGAATTGTTTCTAGTAGTTTTTTAGTTGAGTCTCTAGGGTTCTCTAAGTATACCATCATGTCATCTGCAAAGAGTGATAATTTGGTTTCTTCATTACCTACTCTGATTCCTTTTATCTCTTTTTCTTCTCTTATTGCCAAAGCTAACATTTCTAATACAATATTAAATAGTAATTGTGACAGTGGACAGCCTTGTTTTACTCCTGATCTTATTGGGAATGGTTCTAGTTTGTCTCCATTACATATGAACCTTGCTGATGGTTTTAAGTAGATGCTACTAATCATTTTAAGGAAAAGCCCATTTATTCCTATACTCTCTAGTGTTTTTAATAGGAATGGGTGTTGGATTTTATTGAATTCTTTTTCTGTATCTATTGAGATAATCATATGGTTTTTGTTAGTTTGGTTATTGATATAATTGATTATGCTGATAGTTTTCCTGATATTGAACCAGCCCTGCATTCCTGGTATAAATCCTACTTGGTCAAGATGTATTATCCTGGAGATAACTTTCTGTAATCTCGTTGCTAAAATCATATTTAAAATTTTTGCATCAATATTCATTAGGGAAATGGGTCTATAGTTTTCTTTCTCTGTTTTCACCCTACCTGGTTTAGCTATCAGCACCATATCTGTATCATAGAAGGAATTTGGTAGTGTACCTTCTGTCCCTATTTTTTCAAATAGTTTGTATAGTATTGGAATTAATTGTTCTTTAAATGTTTGGTAGAATTCACATTTAAAACCATCTGGCCCTGGAGATTTTTTCTTAGGGAGTTGATTAATAGCTTGTTCTATTGTTTTTTCTAAAATGGGGCTATTTAAATAATCTATTTCCTCTTCTGTTAACCTGGGCAATCTATATTTTTGTAGATATTCCTCCATTTCATTTAGATTATCAAATTTATTGGCATAAAGTTGGGCAAAGTAACTCCTAATTATTACTCTAATTTCCTCTTCATTGGAGGAAAGTTCTCCCTTATCATATTTGAGACTAACAATTTGATTTTCCTCTTTCCTTTTTCTGATCAAATTAACTAAAGGCTTATCTATTTTGTTGGTTTTTTTTTCATAAAACCAACTCTTAGTTTTATTTATTAATTCAATAGTTTTCTTATTTTCACTTTTATTAATCTCACCTTTTATTTTCAGAATTTCCAATTTGGTATTTGATTGAGGGTTTTTAATTTGCTCTTTTTCTAGTTTTTTTTAATTGTAACCTTAATTCATTGATCTTCTCTTTCTCTATTTTATGCAAATAAGCATCTAGAGATATAAAGTTACCCCTTATAACCACTTTGGCCATATCACACAAATTTTGGTATGTTGTCTCATTATTGTCGTTCTCCTGGATGAAATTATCGATCGTGTCTATAATTTGCTCTTTCACCCATTCATTCCTCAGGATTAGATTATTTAATTTCCAATTAACTTTTGGTCTATTTTCT
>JAJPUD010010481.1:45805-61738 GCA_023553655.1 Myrmecobius fasciatus
AGAGAGAGAGAGAGAGAGAGAGAGAGAGAGAGAGAGAGAGAGAGAGAAAGAGAGAGGGAGAAAGGAAGGGAAAAAAGGGAAGGAAGTGGGTAGGTAGGAAGTAGGAAGGAAGGAAGGAAGGGAAAAATATTTTATTGTCCTGATGGAAGCAGCAGATATATATATTTGTATGTGTGTGTGTAAATGTTTAATGACAGGTTCTCAAAAAAGTATATAGGATGCATTTTTAACATTATTGATTATTATTAACATTTTATTCATTACTTTCTTAAGTCTAGAAATCAATAAAACAATAAATTAAGCCCTAATTTGTAGTGTTTGTGGATATGTGAAGTGTAAATACTCACACTGAAAAAATTAACATTTGATTTTGCTGTATCAGAACAGCTGGCTCCAGAACACCTCTACTTTTAGATGCCTTTTTAGACTACTGCCAGGCACTGAAATGCATAAGCATTTATCTTAAAAATATTAATGAATCATGCTATGTTATAACTACATTTTCAACAAAGAAAGATTAGAGTTTATCTGATTGCTACAGTTTGAAGTTTCCTAAAATTTTGAATATATTTATTTTGTTGTAGTTTCAACTTCAAATTCAATGAAAATTAATAAAACATGCATAAAGTATTGTGCCAGAAACTGGGGATATTAAAAATAAAATAACATGGCTTTCCTGAATTTATGTTACTTTTGAATATGGTAGCTACTTCTAGATTGTAGGAAAGAATTTATCTTTTGCTTAGCCTCTAGAAAAAACCACAGTATGTTTATAATTTTGACAATGGAGAATTATTTGGAAACTGTGACCTGTTGCTATACTTCTATTCAAAGTCATAACTAGAGGAGGAATAAAAATTTAACAGATGAACTCTTCAGCAGAAAACAGTTACTAATGAAAGGTATAGTACATAGTTAATAGCAATAATTAGTTTAAAAAGGAAACTTGTGAATACCAACATTGTTAATAAAACTCAACCCAAAGTCATTATATTAATTTCTATCTTGTTTAACTGAATTTGACTTTAGTCAGTTATGTAATTTATATGTATGTATGTAATGAAGTTGGCTGAAACTTGCTTATTCCAGGTATATTTTATGGTACTTATCTTCAATGCCCAAATTTCTAATCATAGCACTGCTCTTCTTCCATGGAGTCTAGAAATATTTAGTTGAACAATTTCAAAATCAAGAGAATGACTAACAAAATGTTTTGCCCATAATAGACATGTTTCTTGGGGGCAGCTGGGTGGCATAGCAGATAAAAGGTAAAGCCTGGAATAAGAAAAACTTGAGTTTAAATCTGGCCTCAAATACTTACTAACTCTTTGACCTTGGGCAAGTAACTTTGCCTCCATTCCCTCATCATATGGTCTCCAAATATTTTTATTCATAGAAGATATATTTTGCCAATTGCGTTGACCCATAACACTACAAAGCCTCCTCAGTGAAACCCATAATTGTTTGCAAAACATTGATTTATAACCATCCATAGTGGAAAAGCAAAGTGGACTAAAATATACATGACTAGAGTAAAATTCACATGCTTTGCAAAACCACCAAATTAGCACATTCGTATCTATCTACATTTGCCTAATTATTTTATATGTCAGTATCAATCTGTGTGTATGACACATAGTGTTTTGAACTTTGAAAAGTTCTTTATGTACATTATCTTATTTGAGCCTCAGAACAGCCATATGAGATACAGACATTATTTCTCTCATTTTGTAGTTAAGGCAACTGACTCTCAGAAAGATTAAGTGACTTATTCATGACCACAGTCATGTGAGTGTCTTGATTTTATGTTGCAATAGACAATGACTTTAGTTGGAAGGAGAATTGAGTAAGAGAAAAGGAGTAGATTGGATATGATTTAAGCTGAAATAATTTCAGTGATTCTAAACTACTTGAAGCTAGGTGGCACAGTTGATAGAGTACTAAACTTAGAATCATTAAGACTCATCTTAATGAATTCAAATCTGGCCCCAAACACTTACTAGCTGTGTTATGTTACTTTAGGCAAGTCACTTGGTCCTGTTGCCTCAGTTCTTCATTCATAAAATGAGCTGGAGAAGGAAATGACAAACCATTTCAATATCTTTGACCAGAAAACCCCAAATACGGCCATGAAGCATTAAATACAACTGAAAATGACTGAACTACAACAAGGTACTTGCTGCCATAAAAGCTCACCTTTTTTTAATACTAATATTTTCCTGGTGGGGATAAATGATTGTGAATCCTGGAACACCATGATGCCAGAAAAATCTAATTTATAGGCGACTCAAAAATCAATAGAAAGATGCACATTGGATGTGAGTAAGCTGTAACTTATTACCAGTGATGATTTGCTGAAGCAAAGAGTTATTAAAATTCTCATAAACTACCAGCTCTAAGATAATGACAATTCTATTCTATTACCTTTACCTCCTCCCCACTAAAACATTAGACTTCATCCCTGAAACTAACTTGGGATCTGATAAGTGACACTTCACCTAATCTTTACTGAAATCAAACCTTCACCTCACTTCCAGACTACTGGTTGCAAACTTACCTCACATATATAGGCTCTCCTCTTCCAACTTTCCATTATATGTTGTCTTTCTCCATTAGAATATAAGCTCCTTTTAATCAGGACTCTTTTGCTTGCTTATATTTGATTTTTCAGAAATTAGTATAGTGCCTGGAACATAGAAAGAGCTTAGTAAATGCTCTATCTACCTATTTATCATCTATCTATGCATATGTCTATCCATAATATATGTATATAACATACATAGGTATCATATTTGTTTATCTATGATGGACTGCTGAAATAGTATAAGAATAAATGTATAATATGAATCTTACAATGATCCCTTCAGAATATTAAAAGACCTCTAGCACATTGGAATCTTATATAAAGAATATGAATCTTATATAAAGAATTTACCAAAAGATAAGAATTGCAATTGCACAGGATAAGAAAGTATGCAGAAGTTGTGATCTGTATTTGTAAAGGAGGAACTCATAGTAATGAGACTGCATTGTGTTTTTATATATAATAGAGGAATATAGAACATTCTCTGCCACCTTTTGTCCATGAATGCTGTCAGGTTCTCTCCTCCTCCATCTCCTCCTCCTTTTTCTCTTCTTTTTCCTCCTCCTTCTTTCCTCCTCTTCCTCCTCCTTCTTCTTTCTTCTTCTTCTCCTATTCCTTCTACAGAGAAGTGACTGAAAAGTAATCCTGAGAAGGCTATTTCTGGCCTTGGTAGAATAGAACTTGGTAGCATTAGAAGGGTCCAGACATCCTGCATCACTTAGTTTGAAATGATTAGTAATATTAAGAGTTGCTGCATTATGTAGGCTACCACCAATAAAGGGAAGAGATCAGCCCCTAGTCTGGTTTAAACTAAAATATGGACCCAGAGGGATTGTTTGAATAGTACAAAGGCAATGTGAAATGTAAAATGTCTATTCGGCAATCTGCCCAAGTGATTTATTTTAATGGGTTTGTCTCAACTTTATTTGTGAATATAACAGTGATTACGTTACTGTTTCCTGTCTTGAAACTTTTAAAATGCAAGTGCTCATGTGCCTTTTGTATATAATATATATTTTGTACAAATGAAATAAATAGCATTTTTGTATATAAAGCATATTAAATACCTTTCTACTCCTCCATTTTTCAGAGGGCCTAGAAATCAACCAGACCTAAAGTTCTAGGTTTTTTCCCCCTAAAGCCCTGTGCGGGAGGAGTGTAGTATAAAGAGATAAAAGAGCAGAATCCAACTTTTTAGAAATAAGTCACCCCTAGGACTACATTCATTAACTCTGTGCAAGGGTCCAGAACTGGAGATACCTCAGTGGAGAGGGAGGTTGCAAAACATACCTAAGCCAACACAGACTCAGCAATAGTTGTAAATTATTATACAGGTTATCCCAAAAAATTTGAGTGCAGTTTTAAACTTTAGTACCTTAAAATGCTCTAAGACTTTTGGAATATTCTAAATAAGTGTCTTGGTATCTGTACTTGCTTGATGTTTTAATATTTGTTATTTTTTTTACTACTCAAATATTATTTTTTTACCTCTCTGTCTCTCTGTCTCTGTTTCTCCATCTCTTTATAATACATTTTAAAGAATATTACCACAATGTAGTGTGTGACCACATAGCTTAGTGCCCTGAAATTGTAAAAATGAATGTTCATTCAACCTCATTCCCATTTCATTGTAGTTGATGAAGTAGTTGGTTTTATGCTAAATATTTAGAAGTAAGAATTAGAATAGGCAGGATTATTTACTTATTAATTTTGGAACTTTGAACATTCTATTTAGCCTACTTATCCCCTACAGGAGTGCTTTAAGAATGATGTTAATATCTATACTATTCTTTCAATGATGTGGAAGAAAGAGATTACAGAAACATATTTGATGATGGTGATAATGATAATGCTGATATTCAGCAACCATTGCTTTGAATTTCATTATACTTATACATAATATTAGAATGAGAAGATTCTAGGTACTTCAGTGGTCCTTAAGGGGAAAAGTTACTAGGAGAGATGAAGTATTATAGTCTATAATGGCTTGTGCTTAACAGAGAACTCATTAATTTATAAAATGATAATGTATAGAATCTGGACAATATTACTATATGGCAAAAACTGTTTAAACATTTTTAGGAATGTACAAAATTTCCAACTGTATAATTAAACATTCTAAAGGAATCAATAAGTTCAAAACTCTATTTTCTACTTTTTTTCTAAGAAAGAAAAATTTATTGTGAAGCTATAGCAAGAATAGAACAAACAATTTACCCCGTCACTTTGTTTTGGCATAATATTTATCCTACCATGATTTCTAGAGAACATTTGCCCTCTTCTTTCTGTTACTTCTGGACTAGGCAGATTGCTTAGGACTTTGTTTCTCACTGTCTAGCATTTAGCAAATCCTGGAATGGACTTTATCTCTCAGATTTCTAGTTTCTTGATTTCCTGATCTTTTAAATCCCAGAAAGTCACAGTCGTCTCCAATCCATTCCTCTAAAGACAGAAAGAATAGTCCTAACAGCAACAAAAGCAGCAACAGCAACAGCAGCAGGGGCCTATCCTCATGGATCCCAATATGGTAAAAAAAAACAAAAGAAAAGAAAAAGCCTTGAGGCCTCTCTTCACCCTGAAGGGTTAGTCTTTTCCTCTTAGACTTATACATGCTATTCAGGAAAAAGGGAACAGGCAGTTTTACTTTTCTTTAAGAACTTAATTTGGAACATTGATTAATTTTTTTGCTTTTTTTGCTGAGGCAATTGGGGTTAAGTGACTTGCCCAGGATCACACAGATAGGAAGTTGTTAAGTGTCTGAGATCAGATTTGAACTCAGGTCCTCCTGACTTCAGGGCTGGTGCTCTATCCACTATGCCACCTAGCTGCCCCAACATTGATTAATTTAGAACAATTTTTAGAAACATTTATTGAGTGCCTACTACTATCTTGAATTCAGGACCATTTATTAAGTAAGAGGAAGCATGGCAAAATGAACTAGCCTCAAATATTTAAAGACTTGGATTCAAGTCGTACCTTTAACATGTATTGGCTGGGTAAATCACTTAATCTCTCAGCGCTTAAAGAAGTTCTCTAAGACTAAAACTTGCAAAGGAGTGGGCCAACATTGATAAAAGATTTTTCCCTCTGGAACTCTATTCTAATGAAATCACAGATATAGTCAACATCATCTGTCCCTCAAACTTGGTCTTGTAATGAGGAAAACCTGAGTTTTCTGCTTTACACATTTACAAATTATGTCACTATAGTAAATTGTTTATGTTTTCTCAGCCTCAGTTTCTTCATCTGTAAAATGGAGATAATAATAATATCTGCTTCATAGGTTTGTTGGGAGGATCAAATGAGATAATAAATATAAAGCTCTTTGCAAATCTTAAAACCTTACATGGATGATGATGTTATTGTTGGTAATGATGATAATGATGATATTAGATAATGGGGTAGAGGAGAGTCATCTTTTGAATGGATAATATCTGTTTCATGAACTTTATGCTCCAAAGGACTAGGCTTGTGTTCTCCAAACTGTGAAAAATGCAAGAATTTAAAGCAAAGTGATCAGATAGAACCTGTATATACCCTGCCTTTCACTGGAGTTGTTTCTGTTTCCTTTGTTTCAATCCTGGCCTCAGAGGATGTCTTTGGTGAATAAAAAGACACTACTCTTTCCAAAGGGCTAATGCTGAGTTCTCTATCTCTTGCCTTTTCAAAAGAATAAATCAGTGACTGCTAGAAAAGGGATTGCATCTGCCAGTGATATCTAACATGAGTGCATGAGAAATAGTGAATCAAAAATTCCATTTATGAAATAATTTTGCTCAAGTAGACAGATGAGAGTAGAATTTTCTTCTTGCTGTATCTATGTATTCTAGTTCATATTTCTTCATGTGAAGGTGGCCTTCTGGGTTTATGTTAAGCTGAGTATGCAGTTCTAGCAAAATTAAACCTACATATAAACAATAGATTTGAATAGCTCCATTTTGGCTCAGAACTTTATTAGGATTCTCTTTCCTCACCCTACTTTGTTAATTTCTTATGCTTCACTTCTTACAATCCAATTTTATATTGAATAACAATTTTCAGTATATACTGACAGCACCCTTTAAGGGAGACTGCTAAATTAAGAGATGAAATATTTAAACTTCATCAAACATTTTAGAAAGGAAGGAGAAAAAGGGAACATTCAAAACCCAGCAGCTCTGATCTTGTAGTGTTAATTATTTTATTGTTACCATTTACCAAGGATAGAATTAGATTTTAAGATTTTGATACTTTAATGGATCCAGGAATCTACCAAGTCCCTATCAGTGACTTAATCTTGGGTTACTCTTGTCTTTTTTTTTTTTAAAATAGAATGTTGATCTGATCAACTACTTGGAGATTTTTATCCTTGATAATGTCCAACAGTGGAGATGCTAATTTGTTATCTCTTGCCTTTACAACTTGACCAGCTCACTTCAATTTCCAGTCACACACATATGATATTTTTGATGTCACTTCTGGATGGCAAAATGTAGTTGATAATATACTATAATTCATTATATACACCATACATCTTTCCATTGCCTTTTAAATGCCTTACAATTTTGATTCTTTTGAGATCATGAGATTCTATGATCCTTGGCCATATGGCACCATCTGGAGAATATTGTAAAAATAAGGAGCAACATGTATCATTAAAATTGCTGTTTACTTTCCCAAATGAAATATACCATCTTCTCCCTCCCCTCATAAATTCTTTTTTTTTTTTTTTTTTTTTTTTTGCTTTTTTGCTGAGGCAATTGGGGTTAAGTGACTTGTCCAGGGTCACACAACTAGGAAGTGTCTGAGCCCAGATTTGAACTCAGGTCCTCCTGACGTCAGGGCTGGTGCTCTAACCACTGTGCAACCTAGCTGCCCCATCCCCCCTTAAATTCAATGCTGAACCCAATTAATTTGTATATGTGGTACCTTTCCAGGATATAGGTATTGTATTTCCTCACATGTTCATTGTTCACCTACTTTTTTCCCTTTCCTATTTGTATTACTCAACCTCTCTGTTTCAAGTGACAAGAAACTCAGTGAGGAGGTCCTACCATGGTCTTAGGCTAGATAAAATTATCACAAATATTAGTCACAAATAAGAACATCTAGCTAATTTTACCATTTTTAAAGAATTCTTTCTCCATTTGAACTCTGCATATAACTATGGATGCACTATGGCACTGGAAATTAATTTTAGCATTCTGTTTTAGTGTTTTATGTCAAATATATTGACATAATCCTCTGATAATCAGAGGATCACTGAACAAAGTTATCTTTGTGGTTTCATCAATCAAGACAAAATTGTATCATCCAAATATGTACATGGTTGGTTTTTTTTGATTCTCATTTTATGTGTCTAATCCCCAAGTTTAATTGTCTCCTCAAATATAATCAATATTTCAATACCTTAGGGAACTGACATCCTCAGGGCTGGTCACAGAATTGGAGCTCATTATTTGCCCAAATTGTTTTATCTTTAAGATCTTGAACTCTGACCCTTCCTCTCTTTGATTACAATTGTCTATCCTTCCACCTTTTTGGCAATTTCCTTCCATCCTCCCCTTCTTTTCTTTTCTTTTTCTAACTTCTTAACTATTAGATATTTCTCTCTTGCCTAATAACATAGTCACATTTCCCCTGGCTTTATAAGCTTCCATTTAGCCTTACCATCTTCTCAAACTATAGTTCTATGTATCCTCTTTCTCACTGGAAAATGTCTAAAAATAATATTCTATACCCTTTAAAGAATACATGTGATAAAATAAGTGTGTATGAAGACCTCTGCAAAATTTAAAGCTTTATATAAACCTTAAAAGTTATTACACTTTCTTGCTACCTATTCATTTCTCAAACCTTTGCAATATTATTTTCTATCCTTTTTAAATTGCTACTTAAAATAGTTTTTATTTGTTCAGATCAGGCAAAATCTGTATTCTGAATCCCCTACCCCCAACTTCCCTAACAATGAAAAAACCCCCACAAATATGTGTAATCACTCAAAACATATTTCCACATTGATAATGTTCAATTTTTTTTTCATTCTGCATTCTGAGTTCTTCATCTAATTGGAGGCTCTTGGACTTTTAATTTTAAAGTTTCTTTCAGGAAGTGACTAGTAGATTCTATTTTTATTTTGCTTTCTGATTCTTAGAGATCTTGGTACTTTTTTGCTTTAAAATTTCTTGAAATAGGATGTATAGATATTTGGGGGGCATGATATTCAATGAGTCTGGTGATTCCTATTTTTTTCCCTCCTTAGTCTATTTTTCAGCTTAACTCATTTTTTCTATGAGATACCAAAACTTTTTTATTCTATTTCTAGTATTTTGACTTTATTTTAATATTGTTACTCACAGAATCATTAATTTTGATTTGGTTCATTCTTATTTTCAGGGAGACTGTTGCTTGGGTAAAGTTTTGTACCTCATGTACCAAGTTGTTAATTACCTTTCCAATCCTTTCTTCTGTAACTCTCATTTCTTTTACGTTTCTCAAGTACTCTTATTTATTAAAATATTTTAAAAGCTTTTGTAAACTTTTGCATGAATTCTAATTGAAATTTCCCAAGTTGTTTTTTTCTATGAGGTTTTGGTTTTTGCATCATTTTTTTCTTCTGGGATTTTGTCTTGAGCTTCTCTGAAACTAGCTCTTTATGATGAGATTTTTTTGGTTAATTTACTAATTCTTGTAGCCTTCTTTAATTTGGGCTAGATTTGTAAATTCATATATCTGTTCTTAATCCCACCTTGACTCCAATCATGATCATTCAAAAGCTTGCCGGATCATCCCATCTAGGTGTCCTGTGACTTCCTCAATCTCTATACAAGTATTCATGTATTTCCAACTAAATCATTTTCTCCCCCTAAGCTGCTTCTCCTCTAAACTCATATATATATATATATATATATATATATGTGTGTGTGTGTGTGTGTGTGTGTGTGTGTGTGTGTGTGTATGTTTTTGACATCTTCCTTCTCCTAATCAACCAGATTCAAAACTGAAGTTTGATTCTTGCCTTTCATATATGTATATATGTATATATATATGTATATAACTTAATCAGTCATCAAGTCTTGTCAATTTTATCTCCATAATGCCTTTTCTATTAAAAATTTTCTCACACTGCCACTCTCCTGGTTCAGTTTCTTAATAACTTTCAACAGGTTTATTGAAAGAATTCTACAATTAATATCCTTATTGTTTCTTCTTTCCTCTTCCATCCTATACACAATTATCATCCTCTCTTCCAAAAAATTTCAGTATCTATCATTAATATTTTGAAATATTATTAGGTTTTCGTATAAAGTCATCTTCAATCTCCTGTCAACTACCTTGCCATATTACTTTTCTTAATGCTCTCCATTCCAATTTTTTTTTTCTTTTTGCTTAGGCAGTTGGGGTTAAGTGACTTGCCCAGGGTCACACAGCTAGGGAATGTTAAGTGTCTGAGACCAGATTTGAACTCAGGTCCTCCTGACTTCAGGGCTGGTGCTCTATCCACTGCGCCACCTAGCTGCCCCTTCCATTCCAAATTTGAACCCAAACTGAACTACTAGTTATTTACCAATCTCATTCTGCAGTCTCTCATTTCCCTGATTTTTTACATTTATACAATTACAATTAGGGTGGAATTATGGTGATTTTATCTCAAGGTACTAAAATTTACCTTGAGATACTAAAGTTTAGAAGGTATAGACAGTCCCTTCTCAAGGCATGATTTCTTTCTTCCCATAATTCATTTCAGTTTACACTGCTTCTACAGATCCTTCCCTAGTTTCTTCAGGTAAAAATACTTGTTTCATTTTCAAAGTTTACTTAGGACATATTATCTAATGCTCTTCTTTGCCCTTGCTACTCTGTATCTTGTATTATACTTATGTATTTGTTATGCCCTTTTAATCCTTGTATAAGGCAAACTCCTTGAAGAAAAGGGAATGGTTCTTTTTTTCATTGTATGTATATCATCAAGTATAGTAACTTGTACATAGAAAACATTTAGAAGCATTGTTGAATTTTTAGGTTCAACTTAAGACCTTCAAGAATTGCTTTTTGCTTTACAAAGTAAAATAATCTTTTAAAATCAACAAACAATGAACTGAAGGACATTTTTATACCCTGTTTTTCTTAATTGGTTGTATGATTGTATAGATGTGATCTGCAAGAAAAATCATCTGAAAAAGTCTGTCTGTTCCCTTATAATTTTATTATGTAGCCATATTGTTGCAGCTGGTAGTGTTTCTTCAGGAATTTTTTTTTTGGATAATAGTTTCTTTGGTTATATTCTCCATTCTTTTGGAATCTTCCTCTCTTTAAGGTGTATTGAAAATTGATTCCCTAAGTGCCTTTAAAATTGTCAATTAACTAATTAAGATGCATTAAGTGCCTAGTCTTATTAGGTACTGTGTTAGGTTTTCTGTTCTCATAGAGTCTACTTTCTTTTAGGGGAGATAACATGTACATATATAGTTAAATATAGGTGAATTATATATATACACATACATATATACATGTAATGGAATAGGCATAATAATTACAAGAAGATCTTGGGAGGTAGGCATTAGCAGTTGGCAAGATAATGAAAAGCTTCATATAAAAGATGTGTGAGAACAGAGCCTTGAAGGAGGTAAGGGATTCTGTAAAGAAGTGAGAAGAAAGTGTATTCAAGGATTAGAGAATGACCACAACAAAGCAAAGAGTTAGAAGATAGTTTTCCACATGTAAAGAATAGAAAAAAATACCAGTTTATTTGAATTGTAGAGTGAAGTAAAGGAAATAATGTATAATGAGGATAGAAAGATAGGTTGGAGGAAAGTTATGAAGGTCTTTAAAAGACAGAGGACTTTGCATTTTATCCTAAAGTCAATATGGAATCACTGAAATTTTTTGAGTACGAGAATTGCACCCAAAGAAAACCACTTTGGCAAATAAAGGGAAGACAGATTGGAGAGGAGAGACTTGAAACAGGAAGGCCAAATAAGAGGCTATTGTAATAGTTTAGGTGAGAAATAATAGAGACATGACCTAACGTGGTTATTGTATAAACAGTGAGAAAATTACAAATGTGGGAGAAGTGGCAATATTTAGAAAATGAATTGGATATGTGGGGTGAGAAAGAGCAAGATCTGAGGATCTGAAAAATTCTGAAGTTATGTAACTGGGAAATTAGAAAAATTGTTGTGCCCTTTGATAAAAATTGAGAACTTTGGCACAGGGATAGGTTCTGAGGAGGAAAGATAAATGAGTTATGCTTTAGACATTCTAGTTTTAGAAATCTTTAGAACATTCAGTTTAAAATGTCTCATAGGCGGTTGATGATGTGAGACTATAACTCAGAAAGCAGACAGACTGGCTATGTAGACATATAGTCATCTGCATAAAGATGATAATTTACTTCAGTGTGTGTGTGTGTATGTGTGTGTGTGTGTGTGTGTGTGTGTGTATTTTGAATGTATTTATTCAATTCTATCTTCTATTTCCAAATTTATCTTCCTGAATACAATTTCTATTTTTTAATTAAATTTTTTTAAAAACCTTTTTATTTTTCAAAATATATATACATGGACAGTTTTTCAACATTAGCCTATCCTATATTCCTCTACTTTGTTTATAATATTACTCTTTATCTCTAAATCATGAACCCATTTAGATCTTATCTTGATATGTGATGTTAGGTGTGGACCAAGCCCTAATTTCTTCCATACTAGTTTCGAATTTTCCCATCAGTTTTTGTCAAATAGTGAATTCTTATCCCAAAAGCTGTGGTCTTTGGGTTTATCAAACACTAGATTGCTATAATTATTGCCTAGTTTGTCCTGTGATCCTATCTTATTCCACTGATCAACTATTTTATTTCTTAGCCAGTACCAAATGGTACTTTAATCTCTTTTTTTTCTCTTACTGCCAAAGCTAACATTTCTAATACAATATTAAATAGTAATGGTGACAGTGGGCAGCCTTGTTTCACTCCTGATCTTATTGGGAATGGTTCTAGTTTATCCCCATTACATAAAATGCTTGCTAATGGTTTTAAATAGATGCCACTGATCATTTTAAGGAAAAGCCCATTTATTCCTATATTCTCTAGTGTTTTTAATAGGAATGGATGTTGGATTTTACCAAATGCTTTTTCTGCATCTATTGAGATAATCATATGATTTTTGTTAGTTTGGCTATTAATATGATTGATTATGTTAATAGTTTTCCTAATATTGAACCAGCCCTACATTCATGGTATAAATCCTATTTGGTCATAGTCTGTTATCCTGGGGATGACTTTTTGTAATCTTTTTGCTAATATTTTATTTAAGATTTTTGCGTCAATATTCATTGGGGAATTGGTCTATAGTTTTCCTTCTCTGTTTTCACCCTACCTGGTTTAGCTAACAGCACTATATCTGTATCATAAAAGGAATTTGGTAGTGCACATTCTTTCCCTATTTTTTCAAATAATTTATATAGTATTGGAATTAATTGTTCTTTGAATGTTTGGTAAAATTCACATGCAAATCCATTTGGCCCTGGAGATTTTTTCTTAGGGAGTTAATTAATAGTTTGTTCTATTTCTTTTTCTAAAATGGGGCTATTGAAATAATTTATTTCCTCTTCTGTTAACCTGGACAATATATATTTTTGTAGATATTCCTTAATTTCATTTAGATTATCAAATTTATTGGCATAAAGTTGGGCAAAGTAATTCCTAATTATTGCTCTAATTTACTCTTGATTGGTGGAAAGTTAGTGTGGATCTTTGTTATGTTTCTACACTTGACAAACAGATCAAATGTTTGTTAACTGAGGTGATTCATTGGCATTTTTAGTCTGCTTATTTTAAGCACTATTTTGTATTGCTTAATTTGATTTAATAAATCTAGATTAAGTTCTGCCTCATTAAACATGTGGAAATAAATTCTTCCATGAAGAATTTATGGAAAAACATAGAATTAGTTTAGTAAGAGAATGTATTAGATAGTTGTGATCTATACCATTGGTCCAAATACACATATTGATGAGATCACAGAACTACTTAAAATATTGAAATGAGAAAAAGTGATTAGAGCCCATCCTTTGCTTTATATTATAATTGATATTTCTTTAAAGCCAAGAATCAGGATTACATTGAATGGGGATAAAATAGAGATCTTTCAAATAAAAGCAAAGATAAAATAAAAATTTTCCATACCACCACTATTTCCTAAAGTATTGGAAATGCTAGTTCAAGCAATAAGACAAGAAAAATAAATTGATGGGATAAACATAGGTAAAGAGGAAATATATCTTTTTTTCCCAAGTGATATGATGATTTTCTTATATAACTCTGGAGCCAACTAAAATAATTGAAACAACTAATAATTTAAACAAAGTAGAAGGATGTAAAATCAATCCATTTTAATCATTATTTTTGTATTTTAGTAACTAAATTCAGTAGAGAGAGAAAGACATTTCATTTAAAATAAATACAAAATGTACAAAATATTTTGGAGTTTGCCTACTGCAAAAACACAGGAAATATATGAATACAACCAGAAAACATTCTTTATAAACAAAAGAGACTTAAATAAAGTAGAGGAAAATTAATTATCCTGGTATGTTGAGCCAATACAATAAGAATGACAATGTCTAAATGAATGTTCTTATTCAGAACCAAATCAATCAAACCACTAAAAGATTACTTCACAGACCCAAAAAAATATAATGAATTTCATCTGGAATGATAAAAGGTTATAAATAATCGAGGGAAATAATGAGGGGGGAAAGGAAATAAGGGAGTATAGTTAAATTAGATCTCAAATTGTATTATGAAGTGGTTAGCATAAAAAAGATTTGGTACTGGTTGAGAAAGTGAGAGGTTAATCAATGGACCAAATTTAATATACAACTTCATAAAGAAATAAACGTAATCCATTTTTTGATAAACATAAAGATCCCTGGGGAAAGAACTCACTTAACAAAAACTGGGACACTGATGCAATTGTGGACTGATCCAACCATTTTGGAATTATGCTGAGTTATTAAGCAAGTTATATATACTTGATTTGTAGTTTCACATGCAATCATCTTTTAAAAAATTATGTTATAAAATGCTTATTTTATTTCACAAATTAAAAAAAAGCCCAAATCTCTGTGAAAACTGGAAAACAATCTGAAAGAAATTAGGACTACATCACAATCTTATACTATACATCAAAGTAAGCTTCAAATAGATATGTACCATATAAACAAAAAAACATAAAAAGAATAAGGAACAAATTTATATCCAAGGACAGGAGAAGGGTTTATTACAAAAAATAAAGTGAAATTAAGACTTTTTTGCACAAATAAAATCAGAGTTAAATATAAAAAGGAAGGAATTAAGTGGAGAAAACTCTTTGTAGTAATTTTTTTTTCTAGCAAAGGTCTATTTAAGATAGATAAGGAAGTCATTTCAATTTATGAATAAGAACTATTCCCTAGTTGCTAAACAATAAAAGATTTTAAACAGGTACTTTTCTTTTCTTTTTTTTATTAAAGCTTCTTATTTGTATAACATATGTATGGGTAGTTCCCCAACATTGATCTTTACAAAGCTTTCCCTTACAAATTTTACCCCCAGTTCCCTCCCCTCCCCTAGATGGCAGGAAGTCCACTACATGCTAATAATGTTGAAATGCTTGAGAAGTTATGCAAGAAAAATCCTATCTACAAGAGAAAAAAAAGAATCAGAGAAATGCAACACAATGCAAACAAATGTCAATAGAGATCATGAAAATGTTACGTTGTGGTCCATATTTCATTTCCCTCTCTCTGGGTGTATATGGTTTTCTTCAGTGAACATTTGGAACTGGTTTGAGACAATTCTTTGTTGCAGAGAGCCATGTCCATCAGAGTTGATCATCATGTAATACTGTTGTTGCTGTGTATGATGATCTCCTGGTTCTGCTCGTTTCACTCAGCATCAGTTCATGCAAGTCTCTCCAGGCCTCTCTGAAATCGTCCTGCTGGTCGTTTCTTACAGAGCAATAATATTCCGTAACATTCATATACCATAATTTATTCAGCCACTCTCCAATTGATGGGCATCCCTTCAGTTTCCAGTTTCTAGCCACCACAAAAAGGGCCACCACAAACATTCTTGCACATGTGGGGCCCTTTCCCTCCTCTAAGATCTCTTTGGGATATAGGCCTAGTAGAAACACTGCTGGGTCAAAGGGAATGCACAGTTGGACAACTTTTTGGGCATAGTTCCAAGTTGCTCTCCAGAATGGTTGGATCCGTTCACAGTTCCACCAACAATGTATCAGTGTCCCAGTTTTCCCACATCCCCTCCAACATTCGTCATTACCTTTTCCTGTCATTTTAGCCAATCTGACAGGTGTGTAGTGGTATCTCAG
>JAJPUD010010482.1:0-22937 GCA_023553655.1 Myrmecobius fasciatus
GAAGGAAGGAAGGAGGGAGGGAAGGAAGGAAGGAAGGAAGGAAGAATATATACTTATTTCTAATATTAACCATCTTTAGGGTGAAGGAGAGGAAGAAAACAAGGGGTTAAAGAAAGTTGCATAATAACTTTATTATATAGTTTAAAAGAATAGCAAGTTGAACATAATAGATTTGCAGTTTCATGTACTATCATTTTTTCCTATTCTATTGCATTATGGAGATATGTGTTTTACTTCTTTAGTTCAGAGTAAAAAGAATGGAGGAAGAAGGGA
Organism: Myrmecobius fasciatus; assembly: GCA_023553655.1. Lineage (NCBI taxonomy): Eukaryota > Metazoa > Chordata > Mammalia > Dasyuromorphia > Myrmecobiidae > Myrmecobius > Myrmecobius fasciatus. The sequence goes on from JAJPUD010010482.1 coordinate 274, forward strand.
GGAAATGATAAAAGGAAGAAATCAAGGAAGGAATGAAGAAGGGAGGTAAGAAAATTGAAAGGAAGAAAAGAAATAACTATACACAAAGAAGTTTCTAAAGGTTATCATTAAAGGAAATAATACTTTAAATGTTTCTCTGTGTGTGTGTGTGCATGTGTGTGTTGGTGTCTGTGTCTTTGTGTGTCTATGCTTACATACATACCTGTGTGTGTCCTACTTTAATACCACATTTTGGTCTGGAGATGACCGCAGATTATTACAGTCTATACCAGGGGAACATAAGCTCTGGAAGTACCCACCAAGCTTGAACAGCTTCCAGTACATGCCTAGTGACAGATTGTAAGCCAGTGCCAGAGTAGCAAAGGTCACAGAAGCTTATCTCCAGGTTGGTTGCAAGAAAGAGGGATAGGAAAGGGAGGGATTGGAGAGTAACTTTCTTCTCCTCACTCAGCAACTCTTCAACTATTAAATTTTAGAGGATTGTGATTTGAAAGAGAGGAAGGTATTTCTCTATTGATGAAACCATGAATTCTTATATTAGAATATATAGTGTGTTTATTTGTGTACACAGCATTGTGTATATCCAAACATTCCATGTCATCTTGATACACAAAAAAGGAAAAGAAGTTTTACTTCTGTATTTTCATCTTACGAAATTCATTTTCTTGACATTGTTGAGGAATATCTTGTCATCTTCAGAGAGTCATAACTGTGAAAAAGGGTTGATGACTATGGCTTAAATATTGGAGGCCAGACTGAAAGCAAAGATATTTATTAAGATGCTGAGGAATCTGCTAGCACTAAAAACAAACTCATTCTTCAGGTACAGATATAGTTTTTATAACCTTTCAGACCCATTCAGAGTACACAGCCAATCAACAGTCCTGTGGCAATAAGGAAACATAAATAAAGTATTTCCTAGAAGAGAGAGAGGGAAACAACAAGAAGGAAGAAACATCCAGGAAATAAAAAGGGAATATTTGGAATGGAAATGGGAGAATATATCATTAGATTAAGAAAAAACTCCCTGTTTAAGAGGGTGAGACCAAATACTTATACAGCTGCAGAAACAATCTTTTCAGAGTGCAGAATTTCTTATTTAAGAATGGCAAAGTGTCATTATAACAGTGGATGAGATGATTTGTATTATCATGTCCTTGCATAGAAGCTGAGAAGTTTCTAATATTAGGTCACCAAATGTTTCAGGGGGATTTTCTACATTATTAATACATTGAGATTCCATAAAATAATTGTGGCTTCTATTTTTCCTCCAACACACACACACACACACACACACACACACACACACACATTTACAATTCTTTGACTTTTCATTTGATATCACAGAATCATTTTAGATCTAGAATGAATATTAAAGGTCATGAAATTCATCCTACTAATTTTGCAAATTTCTATTTTCTATGGGAAGACATCAGTCTCAGTCTTACTAAATCTAAATTCAGCTCACTTTATGTCATGACATATTGCCTTCTGTACTCACACATATACAACAATACCACTGTCTCTATCTTCCTGTCTCTCTGTCTCTGTTTTTATCTTTCTTCTTATCCCTCTTCTTCTCTTTTTTCTTTCTCTATTTCTGTGTCTGACTATCTCCTCTTCCCCAAACTCCCTGCCATGGACTAGACTTCTTTTTTCATTAATATGGGAAACACTCTATGCCCATATAATTGTAATAAGTACATTAGCTGACCAAAACACTCAGAGGCCATGGGTATTTCTAGTCACAAAGCCAGGGTATACCAGAAGCAAGACTTAAAACTAGATTTTCCTGGCTACAAAGGTAACCTTCTGTCTAGTATACCATATTGTTTCTGTGTAGATATACACATGTATAATCTAAACAAAAACATCCATATTTTCTCAACTTTGCTATCAAGACAGGTAAGATCCAATCCTGTTTTGTAGTTAACACCACTATATGTTTATACAACTACTTCTTGAGGAGAAAAAGTGATATATAAGAAGAAAATCTATAGTGTTTCCCTTTCCATTGTCATTGACTTTCTCATTTTTTTCCTTCAAGAAATAGTAAAAGGACCAGAACACAAATCTCTCCTTTTTTCATTAGTGTTCAATCACATTCTACTATTCTCATTTTGTTTCTCTTCTGACTTTTTCTTTATTATTTTTATTAACTCCTGTTAACCTATCACTTCAAGGTAAGTACTTGATAAAGCATGTTATTCTTTTCCATTTACATTATTTTTATGTCCGTGTTTCAACCATTACTCAAGTCTGGTTAGCTTTTTTCCCCATCTAGGGATATAAATATTTCATTTTTTATTAAAAACCTTTTTATTCACAAAACATATGCATGGGTAATTTTTCAACATTGACCCTCGCAAAGCCTTCATTCTAAATTATCCCCTCCTTCTTATCACCCCCCTCCCCTAGATGGCAATTAGTCCAATACATTTTAAATATGTTAAAATATATGTTAAGTCCAATATATGTATACATATTTATACAGTTGTTTTGCTGTACAAGAAAAATCAGATCAAAAATGAAAAAAAAAAAACTAAGAAAGAAAACAAAATGCAAGGAAACAACAGAGAGAATAAGAATGCTATTTTGTGGTCCACACTCAGTTCCCATAATCCTCTCTCTGTTGTAGATGGTTCTCTTCATCACTGAACAATTGGAACTGGTTTGAATCATCTCATTGTTGAAGAGAGTGAATGTCCATCAGAATTGATCATCATATGGTCTTGTTGCCATGTATAACGATCTCCTTGTTCTGCTCATTTCACTTAGCATCAGTTCATATAAGTCTCTCCAGGCCTCTCTGAAATCATCATGCTGGTTGTTTCTTACTGAAAAATAATATTCCATAACATTCATATACCATAATTTATTTAGTCATTCTCCAATTGATAGGCATCCATTCAGTTTCCAGTTTATTGCCTCTACAAAAAAGGCTGCCACAAACATTTTTGAACATGTGGGTCTCTTTCCCTCCTTTAAGATCTCTTTGGGATATAAGCCCAGTAGAAACACTGCTGGGACAAAGGGTATGCACAGTTTGATTATTTTTTGAGCATAACTCCAGATTGCTCTCCAGAATGGTTGGATCCATTCACAGTTCCACCAACAGTGTATCAGTGTCCTAGTTTTCCCATATCCCTTCCAACATTTGTCATTATCTTTTCCTATCATCTTAGCCAATCTTAGAGGTGTATAGTGGTATCTCAGAGCAGTCTTAATTTGCATTTCTTTGATCAATAATGATTTGAAACACCTTTTCATATGACTGCAAATAGTTTCAATTTCTTCATCTGAAAATTATCTATTCATATCCTTTAACTGTTTATGAAATGGAGAATGGCTTGAATTCTTATAAATTTGAATCTATTTTCTACATATTTTAGAAATGAGACCTTTATCAAAACCTTTGAATGTAAAAATGTTTTCCCATTTTATTGCTTCCCTTCTAATCTTGTCTGCATTAGTTTTATTTGCACAAAAACTTTTTAACTTAATGTAATCAAAATTATCTATTTTGTGATCAGTAATGATCTCTAGTTCGTCTTTGTTCACAAATTCCTTTCTCCTCTACGATCTGAGGTAAACTATCCTATGTTCTTCTAATTTATTTATAATATCATTCTTTATGTCTAGATGATGAACCCATTTCGGCTTATCCTGACATACTGTGTTACATGTGCGTCAATGCCTAGTTTCTGCTATAATAGTTTCCAATTTTCCCAAAAGTTTTTTGTTAAATAGTGAATTCTTATCCCCAAAATTGGGGTCTTTGGATATTTCAAACTCTAAATTGCTATAGTCATTGACTATTTTGTTCTGTGAACCTAACCTATTCCACTGATCAACTGCTCTATTTCTTTGCCAATACCATATGGTTTTGATGACTGCTGCTTTATAATATAGTTTTTGATCTGGTACAGCTAGGCCACCTTCAATTTTCTTTTTTTTCCCATTAATTCCCTTGAAATTCTTGACCTTTTGTTCTTCCAAATGAATTTTGATTTTAATTTTTCTAGGTCAGTAAAACAGTTTCTTGGGAGTTTGATTAGTATAGCACTAAATAAATAGATTAGTTTAGGTAATATTGTCATCTTTTTTATATTCACTCTACTTATCCAAGAGCACTTGATATTTTTCCAATTATCTAGATCTGACTTTATTTGTATGGAAAGTGGTTTGTAGTTGTGTTCATATAGTTCCTGACTTTCCCTTGGCAGATAGATTTGCAGATATTTTATACTATCAACATTTATTTTAAATGGAATTTATTTTGTTGTTGGATTTTGTAAGTGATGTATAAAAATGCTGATGATTTATGTGGATTTATTTTGTATCCTTCAACTTTGATAAAGATGTGGATTATTTCTAACAGCTTTTTAGTTGATTCTCTAGGGTCTAGTTAGCTTTTCAGTGAAGATCTCTGGTTCTGTCTTTCATGATAATATTTTCTCTTACCTTTGCACATCTTTATCCCCTGGCAGGGTATCTTGCCAAAATCTGAATCTCAGTATTTAAAAGCCATTGTCACTTGAAAATTAACTCTGCATCTGGTCTTCCTTATTTAGCTTATCATGGTATTTTTTTTTTTGATTCCCTGAACTTTGGAATTTTAGTAAATGCAATATTGGAATTTAAGTTAAAATGCAAATTGTGTCAGTTAAGCTATAATGGTTTTGAAAACGTGTTTTAGAAGTGCAAAGTACTTTTTGTATTTTTTAACTTGATATCTTCAGTATTTATTATTAAATTCTATTAGAATGATTGCTTTTATTTGGGTATCTTTGCATGCTTTCTGTAACTTGATTTCTGCTCCATTGTATCTCGCTCTTTCAGGAGATAATCTTGCTTATAATTTTCCACCTTTCTAAAATTTAATTATTGTGTTTACATTTTAAACCTGCATTAACTTGACTACCATATTTCTCTTTAGTAAAAAAAAATTCAACATTTGCTAGCTTACTTTGTTTCTGAGCTCTCTTGCATTGCATATTCTGGTGACTTTGATGCATTTCTTAGGAAATGATAATAATCTTTATTAATGTCTGTTCCTTTGTCTATTTCCCACTCTTCAGTATCTTTTTTTCCCTACTGCAATGGTTGGTTTATGAAGGTTAAAGCAAAACTGCCTCAATTATACTTAATATGTTATCATTTTTATTCTTGTTTCTAAATTGTTATTATCATCTTTGTTCTAACCCCTTAATTGTAATCACATATCATATTATTTTAAACTTCAATAACTTAAAAAACAGTTGAGTATGTTCTATATGTTGTGCACTGGGAATTCAAATTAAAAAATTACATGGTGCATGCCTTCACAGAACTTATCACAATACTTATGTTAACTCTTTGGTACAAAAACATACTTGTTAAAAATTAAATTAAATTCTGTCTGAAGAGGAAATTTAACCTCAGGAGAAAGTATGGCTTAAATCTCGCCCTTGGGACTTCCTACTTAAAGGGACCATGTTGAAATAATATAAACTGTCTTAGTGCCAGTTGCCTTATAGGGTCAATACTACATGTAGTACATACCTCTGTGGGATGTTATCATTCCCAAATTTTATATAAATACATATGTACACACATGGATATATATATATATATACAGGTATATACCTTCATATATATGAATACATGTGTGTATATATATGTGTGTGTGTGTACCCATATTTATATATCTATATGTATATTGCCTAGGATCTGTGGGTTGGTGCTCATTTTCATGGCTAATTTAATTGCATGACTTCTAATGAAACAATCCTATCAGCTGAAAACTATTTTCCAAATGCTAGACTCCACTGACAGCTATTAACTAGCCCTTTACATCTGGGAAACAAGAAAAAAAGAATATATCCTTGACATGCTGTGTAGATATAGATTTCGCATATTGCTTAGATCAACACAGAGAACTACAGATTGATAGCATGTTTTTCTATTGAAAACTTTGACTTGATCTATTTTACCTATTCTCTTGGCAATGGTAATGTTATACATAGTTATAATCAGTTAAGAGGTAGCATAAAAATGGATTTTTAAAAAATGCCTAGAAAGCCCAGGTTGCCTGACCCCTTCATTGCTCACATAAAAATTAAAGGACTCAATTGTACCTCAGCTTCTTTGAAGGTTTAGTAAAAGAACAGTGGAATATTTAACTAGATTTAGAATTCCTGAAAAAAAAAATACTCCACAGTTGGTCTCAGACTCTAGGGCCTGTTGTACATTTTATTGATGTGGTTTCAGGGTAAAAGTACAGCTGTAGAAGGTTCACTTAAACTTTTTTTTTTACTAGTGAGAAGAAAATACTTTAAAAAGGTGACATCTCATTAGCATCTATAAGGAAGATTTCATATTGCCAGTTCTTAAGAATGAATACAAGAATTATTTCTGAAAATATATATTAGGTTTCTTTCTTTTTTATTTAAGCACAGTTATAGGAGGGGTATGTGTGTGTATATATGTGTATGTATATATATGTGTATATATATACATATATATATAACAATGTAGCCTTAAACCCCAGTTATATGACTGAAAAAAATATACTGACATTCCAATTTCTTAAACTGTTGCTTACGATTCTATGGAGTCTTGCAACTGAATGTGAGGATCATGAAATTATGAATTAATACCAGTAAATGTTTTGTTTGTATGCCTATTTTATATACCTGTATTTATATGGTTAAATAAAAATTTCTTGGATGAAAAGGGGTCAAGAGGGGAAAAAAAAAGTTTAAGAAGCCCTGCTCAAAGTGTCCAGAGAAACAAGAGTTCATTGTTTCTTTAAAGATATTTATCTGGAAAGCTGAATAAAGAAACCAACCAGAAGAGGTTGAAAGAAGAAATGTAATCAATATGTTTGGAAAATCTCCACTGGGGTAGCAGCAACCAGCTTCAACCTACAAGTGCCATCATGATGAATGTTTACAACCCTCTTTTGAGAGCCCAATTATCCTGCTTTTGTGCAGGGCCTAAAGATCAGCCAGATCAGTTACATACACAAAGCTTTTTTTCTCTTTCTTTTTTTTTTCTTTTTTTTTGTCTCTGTCCCTTTCAAACAAGAGCTATGAAAGATGGAATAGCAAGGTTGAAGCTTTATTCTCTTTTTGTAAGAAAACAGCCTTTTTCTTTGCTTTGGTGAGAGTTTGACAAACAATCCTTTAAGCCATAATGTGGTCAGAGAGAGATGCTGATTTGCGTTACAAGAAATGTTTCTTTTGAAGCCTTCCCCCTATAATATATTTTGTTCTATAACTCCCAGTGAGATAAAAACTGAAACACTAAGTCATATTGCACATGTTAAATTTATATTGGAGGCAAGGGAGACTTAAATGGCTTTCCTATTGAATGAAATAGCCATGATGATTTTAAGTTTTATGTTAGATATCAAAAAGGAGAGAGGAAAAAAATTGCACTGACACTGTGACTGAGCATATGTCCATATATGTGTTTTCTCTGACCAAATGGGACTGATAGCTCACATCAAGGAATATCTAGAAAAAAAGACAAAACTTGACCCTTTTGATAAACTTGGAGAAATTGTATAAGAGGTGATCACCATGACCTAATTTTGTTTTAATAGACAAAAGTCCTGTATTTATACTTGTGATTGACAGGTTTTTGCCGTGATACCTGGTTCCTCTGCCTTCCTGATATCTGTTCTCACGTGATTTTTATTTCTTTCATAAGTTATCTATACATTGAAAGCTATTTATTGCACATAAATTGGAGCTTACTGGGACTTAATAGGACAATATATATTAAACATATTCTCTTGAATGTTTATGAGTGAGGACAGTATAACGTGGTCAGTTGAGGAGCAACCAATTTTTATTGGTATGATAGGAAAGCATATTTGGTAGATTCACAAGGACAATTTGTACTTTTTATTTTCAGTGTAGATAGATATTTACCTATCTCTCCATTTATGAAAATTAATAACTTTCTGATATGAAAATGTATCTATTTTCTTTTTTTCCAAATAATTGGATTTTTCTATGATTATTTCTTTGTATTATTATATCTTTCTAAATTATTTTAATTTTAGAATTTCTGAGAAGGGATTTCTGATTATGTACATTATTTCTGATAAGTAGCCTTTCAACTTCTAAAATACCTTTAGCATTGAGGAATGCATTATCTTCTGAGTCAGCATTTTTCCACTGCTAGGCAGGTTTATACATAAAGACTACTTTTCCCCTTTATACTGAATTGTCATATTTTTAAACAGTTTTTTGGACTCAAATCCTAAGGAAAATTGATTTTGGTAAAAATTGTCTCACAAATTCTCTCTCCAGAACTGGATTTTATTTACCATTTATTGTCAATCTCTTATTTTCATGATTATAAAATTATTATACTTCCTTTAAAATAGATTTATTTATGACATGCAACACTGGTGATTTACAACATTTAGATTATGTCTTATTTTGATTAAATCTCAAAACTCTTTATATCTCTTGAAAGTTTTTATATTTTCACTGAGTAAGTTAATTTATCTTGGAAACCTAAAAATAAGTTAATAAATTTCCATTCCACATTATCTTCTACAAGAAAGAACATCATGATAATCCTTCCACCCATTGTTTCTCCCATCAGTTATACATCACTACTTTTACCTTTAATAAAATAATATTTATGGAGCATTACTCATCACCATGATTCTTATTAACTTTGAAAAGGAAATACATTATTTTAGCAAAAAAACAATTTAAAAGAAGATTAATATACTGTTCAATCAATGTAATTATCAATTTGTTCTTGGATTAAAATAAGTTCTGTTTAAGGAACACAAAAATAGATAATGAGTGTTTTCTTACTTTTTTTAATATTCAAGGAGAATGTCACTTTGGATGGTCTGCTGTAAGTATGAGCTATTCAGAGGTCAATTTTTCTCTTATGAAGATTAATCTTAGCAGGTCCTAATGAGAGACTATAGCTATTCATAAATATAGTAATATGTTTTCTTTCTTATTTAAGATGTTAAGATGTGATCTAACAACCTAAAAAAATAAAAAAGCAACAAAACAAAAGAAACAAAAAAGAATTGGTTTATAATCCCTTATCCTTGTTGTTTGAGGGGACTTGTAATAGGCAAAAAAAAATCACAATTTGCCTACTAACTCTTTAAGAAAATTTTGTGGGATGTGTGAGATGTGAAAAAAAAATACTAAGACCTAAATTAAAAATGAAAATACATTTTTAATGACTTTGATATTTAACTTTATATTCCCATAACCTGCTGGTTGATTTTGGTATCTATTGAGGAACAAATCAGATCATATTTGTGTATAGCTTTAAAATACTTTAAAATACTTGATTAATTTCAGTGATCATTATTAGTGGAGAAGTCACTCCACTGGGAGTCAAGATAGAATGTCCAATGAAACCACTACATTGTTTTCTTTAAATTCTTTTTTTTTAATTTTTATTTTTTTATTAAAGCATTTTATTTGCAAAACATATGTATGGGTAGTTCTTCAACAATGACCCTTACAAACCTCTCCGTGTTATTTTTTTCTCTTTCCTTTCCCTTCTCTCCTTTCACCCCTCCCCAGTATTTTGCTTTTTATGACCACTTCCCCCAACACAGTCCTCTCCCCTTTAGAGCCCTCTCCCATTTTTACTCTTTTCCCCTGATTCTCTACTTTCCCTTCTATTAGTCTATCCCTTCCTTTCCCTCCTTTCCCTCCCACTTCCCTATAAGGAAGGACAAGTTTCTCTGTGAAACCAAATGTGTCTGATATACTCTTTTAGAGCCCAATTTGATGAGAATAAGATTTACACAGTGCTCATCTCCCTCCCTTCTTTCCCTCAATTATATTAGGTTTTCTTTGCCTCTTCATGAGATTTTACCTTATTTTTACCTCCTTTTTTAAACCTTATTTTACCACCTTTTCCCTCTTTTTCCCAGTAGGATAGCCTTTTCACCTCTATTTTTCTTTTACATATTATCAAAGTCAAATCAAATTATATCCCCAATCTTTAAATATATCCATAGTAGAAATATAGTTCTCAAGAGTCCTTTCCTTTTTACCTTTTTATGCTTCTCTTGAGTTCTGTGTTTGGAGGTCAAATTTTTTGTTCAGATCTGGTCTTTTCACTAGAAATAGGGAAAATTCACCTTTATCATTATATGTCCATCTTCTTCCCTGGAAAATAATAATCATTCTAGCTGGATAGATTATTCTTGGCTGTAATCAAAGTTCCTTTACCTTTCAGAATATCTAGTTCCAGGTTATTCGATCCTTCAATGTGGAGGCTGACAGATCTTATGTGATTCTAATTACAGTTCCCCAGTACTTGAATTGTTTCTTTATAGCTGCTAGAAATATTTTTTTCCCTTGGTGCAATAGTCCTGAAATTTAGCCACGATATTCCTTAGGGATTTAATTTTGGGGTCTCTTTCAGGAGGTGATTGGTAAATTCTTTCAATGTTGATTTTTCCTTCTGATTCTAAAAGATCAGGGCAGTTTCTTTCAAGATTTCCTGGAAGATAGTGTTTAGATTCTTTTTTTTTTTATCATGGCTTTCAGAAAGTCCAATAATCCTTAGATTGTCTCTCCTAGATCTATTTTCCAAGTTAGTTGTTTTTCCTAGGAGATATTTCAGATTTTCTTCTATTTTTTTCTTGTTTTTGTTTGACTGATTCTTGAAGTCTTATTGAGTCATTCACTTGCATTTGTTCAATTCTAATTTTTAATGTATTATTTTCTTCAGTTACCTTTTTAAGCTCCTTTTGTAACTGGCCAATTTGTTCATTGCACACTTTTTCCACTTCACCAATTTTGTTTTTCTGTGCATTGTTGTCTTTTTCCATTTCACCAAATTTGTTTTTCAGTAAATTGGTGTCTTTATCATGTCTTTTGGAGGGCTTCTTGAATTGATCTCAATTCATTTCCCCATTTGTCATCTAGCTCTCTTTTGAGATTCTGTATGCAGTCTTCCAGGAAAGCCTTGTGAAAGGGGAACCAGCTCATGATCACCTTTGTGGCTTCCTCTGAAGTTGGTTTAGGAACCTCAGGATCTGGGGTCTGCCCTTCTTTCTTTCCATAAAAGCTATCTATGGTGAGAGCTCTCTTCTGTTTCTTACTCATTTTTTTTTAAGTTTGGGGTCTGTTTAAAGCTCAGAAGCAGTGGCTTTGGTAGTTTGTCCTTGTGCAATTCAAATAATTAACTTCCGGTGCTGGGCCATCAGGGCTAGGTCTCTGCATTTGCAGTGAGTTACAATCTGCCTTTTACAAAAGGCAGATCTGCCAAAGCACCTGCCTGCAATCAGGGCAGTGTCCCTAGAGCCTTACTTAGACTCCCCAGGTGTTTAGAATTTGCCACACTGAGTCCCGCCCAGTTTCTTGCCCTGTCTCCCGGATGCCCAGCAAACTGCTCAACCCCCTGCCCAACTGAAACAGACCTGCTATGAAGCTCTTCAAAGGTACCTTCTGCAAAGAATGTTTTGTAGTCCAAATATTTCTGGGTTCTTTGACTTAAAAATAAGTTGAGAGGCTTAATCTGCTGTTGATTTGAGAGAAGTCAGAGGACACAGAGAGTTACATCTTCACTCTGCCATCTTGGCTCTGCCCCTCTTCTTTAAATTCTTTAAAGCTATTTCACCATGTGTAAAATTCACATGCCATCATGGAGATTTAAAGCTACTAGATCATATATATCATATACTAGTTCAGATATATACCTAGACATAATAAAATATAACCCATTCAGTTTCTAGCTGAGGAAACTGAAGCCTGGAGGATTTAAGTATATTGTCTATGGTTGCACAAATAGTAAGGGGAAGGGCTAGGATTGAATGTGAATTGTCTGACTTTAAATTCATTTATTTCCCTTTTCATTGATTATATTATATCTATATATTGGATACACATTGTGTACCTGTCCGTCTCTAATAAAGAAAAGAAAAGTTATTATCCAAAAATTTTGGGTTACTATTTTTCTACATTCACATGGAGATGCCCAATCTCTATATAATGGTTAATCAAGTTTTTTTGTGTTTTATTATAGTAAAATTATTATTATTATTAGGGAAAGCAATTGGAGTCAAGTGACTTTCCCAGGATCACACAAATAGTAGTCACTGCACCAAGGCAGGATTTGAACTCAGATTTTACTGACCTCAGGACCAGTGCTCTATCTATTATGCCTTCTAGCTGCCCCTGTAAAAACCAGTTGTGACTACCAAGTCCATGATTTTTTTTTTAACAGATTACTCATCATGTAATATTTTAGCACAATTCTTCCAACATATTTTACTTTATTTCCAGATTTAACAACAACAACAACAATCCCTCTATCTATGTGTATGATAGATATCTTCCCCTCCTTGTCCACTACCCAATTCCAGCAATTTAGCCAGAAACAGATTTAGAATGAGGAATCAAGTTACTAGGATATAACTCCACTAGTCATGAGACATAGTGTGAAAACAACAATTCTGTTTAATTTTTCAAAATGCATGCACAAAACAAAGGGCTTGGGGTGAGATTTATTTTAGAAAACTCATCAAGAAGCATACTTGTCAACTTCCATAGATCAGGAATTCATAAGCAAATCAACTTCATGTAATATTTGTGATAGTCATCAAACTACCTAGTCAGAAGAAGGCTCCGTCAAGAGATACAAGTTGCAGCTTATAATTCCTGTTCCTTTCTGTATAGCTCCTCTATAGACAATATAAGTCACAGAAACACAATGCAAATGCAATGGTTTGTGAATTGTTTTGGTTTAGATTGGTGATTATATCAATAATTTAGGGAACAAAAAAGTAATAACTTCAGTAAAGACTGATTAAAGTTTTCAGAAAAAAAGAGTCAAAATAACTGGGGATCTTTAAGGAGTCAAATAAAAATGAGAAACAGAAGCACTAAAGATATAAGAAAAAGTTAAACACACCCACTTCTGAAATAATGAAAGCAACCAAAATTTTCAAAATATGCAAAGAAAAAAATAACAAATAAATTTGCTTGAGTATATAAAACAATAGAGATGAAACATGAAAACTTGAAAAATATTAAGAGAGATATACAGATCACATATTAAAAGAACTTAATCAAAAAAATAAAAAAATTTAAGAAAATCATTAGGCCAGATAAAATCATAGTATAAAGTTTATTTTTAATCACTGATTTAGTGAGATTTAACAGGTTGTAAGAAAGGAGAAGAAAAAAAGACATTGGTGTTGATAACTTCTTCAAAAAATATTTAGAATCAAGTATCAATAAACTTAGTATTGTACAAAATGAAATTGTAGTCAACAAAAACAAACTTGTGTTTAGAGTATAAGGAATGGTAAAACAAACAAAAAAGTCTCAGATCTCCAGAATCTCAAAGTCTATGAAGAAAAACAGAAATAACAACATACAAATAGGGTATATACAGGGAAAATTGGAAATAATCTGAGGAAAAGCAGGAGGACTGCAAAAGACTTCTTGCAAGAAGTGTAACTTTAGTGGAAACCTAGGAAGTCAGGAATCATTAATGAGGATGGAGAGGGTTTCTGGATAGTAAAAATAGCCAAAATCCAGAGATTAAGTCTACAAAACAAGAAGTTGGATACAGATCATCAAATATAGGATCAAAGTAATTCAGTAAATTATTTAGACAAATGGAAAGCACAGAGTTCTAGTAGACAGATCTGAAGGAAAGCATGACAAGAAAATCTCAGTATTATTGATTTTATGAGCATTTAGGAGAGGAAAAATAAATTTAACTCTATTTCTCTGACCCATAGATCTGCCCCCCCCAAAAAAAAGCAGAAACAAAAATACTTCCTCCTTGATTTATTTGTGTTTCCAAATTTTCTTTTATATATATATATATATATATATATATATAGTTTATTTTTGTTAATTACCCAGAGGACACCTTTAAATCAAAGAACAATGGGACAGCTAGATAGTGCAGTGGATAGAGCACCAGCCCTGAAGTCAGGAGGACCTGAGTTCAAATTTGGTCTCAGACACTTAACACTTCCTAGCTGTGTAGCCCTGGGCCAGTCACTTAACCCCAATTGCCTCAGCAAAATAAAATAAATAAATCAGAGAACAATGATTTAATGAAATAGTGAAAAAATCTAAATAAATTTAAAATGGAGGATTGGATCATAATTTCAATGCTACTGAGACCAGAAAAAATGTTGAATTCAAATCACAAATAATTTTAGGAGGATAAAATGTATTATGCTAAATGATTATATATAGAATTTATACATTGAATATATAATAAATGCATGCATACATATGCACACACAAACAGATGATTCACATTTTATAGATATTGCTTCACATAATGTGGGTATTTATCAAAAGCTGTTTTGGTTGCTTTTGCTCAATTGTTTTTTATTTGCTCTAAATGAAATTTTAATTCCAAGAACTTGGATTGAGTATATATAAGTATGTGTGTGATGCAGCATCAGAGATATCAATGAAACATTTTATCTTTCAAAAAAATCCTATTGTTTGAATTTTCATGAAGGTAAAGCAATCACTAGCAAAAATGCTATTGACATTTTGAGAAGCTCAAATTTTAACTATTAAAAAATGAGAAGGAAGAAAAAATATTTAAGTGGCTTGTTCCAGAAACATTCATAAATACTTTATAATTATTACATATTTTATCTTCACAACAATATTTTGAGGTTGGTGCTATTTTTATCCCCATTATATAGCTGAAGAAATTGAGTTTGGGTGACTTGTCCAAGTCTATCTGTGTATGAGACCATATTTGAATTCAAGTCCAAAACTCTCTCAACTATGTCATTTAGCTGAAAGGGTAAATATATATGGATATCTTTGAAAGTGTAAGAGCACAAAAATGAGTTTTCAAATATCTTTAAACACAACCAAATATCCATTTACTATTTTTACATATAAAAATGCATCATTAGAGTGTCATCAATAAGCAATTCACTTTATTGCTTTTCATCCCCAGGAATATTGATATATCCACACCAATTATTCTAGAGTAATCTTGAACTCACAAATGAACACTTATAGCTTTTTATCTTGTTCTTAAAGTGTATTGTACATATTTGTATATTACTGGCTAAAATCAGGGTTGAGAAACAATTTATTAAACTAGAGGAATCTATTTAGCTCATTCAGGTATAGTAAAGTAGCAATTTACCCTTAGCCTTTGTGAAGTTAGAAAGTACTGTTTTTGCAAATATTGCCTGGGAGAGTCTCTACATAGTTTAAGTATTATATATCTTAAGAAGAGAAAACTGAGGTTCACAGCAGACAAAAATATTGTTCATGATCAAAGAGCAAATAAGTATCAAATCAAAGCTAGAACTCCTTACCTTAATTTGAACAAAATAGCTTACAATAAATATACAGTTAAGACAAACATATATAACTAAATATATTAAGAATGGTAATAACACTGAGTATTTATACAGCATGTTTTATTACTTATATTATACTTCCAGCATGTTATTTTATTTAAATAAAGATATTTTTATTTGCTAATATAATTCTTAGTTTATATTGTCATGCGTGTTGCTTTTCTTTTCTTTTTTTTTCAAGCTTTTAGCTACAGGTTTTGTTATTATTTTATATAGTGGACTTATTTAAAAATATAGTCCAGTTATGCAGTGAGAATGATGGATAAAAATTTGAAAGTCAGCAGTCCCAATAGTTATGTATGGAAAATTGTCACATTGTATAGAGTTCCCTCTGGTGAACTAATGAGAGAATACTAATGATAATCATTTGTATAAAGTAGGCTTAAATGTGTTATGGTCTACCTTATTGATGGGAATACCTAAACTAATTAAATAGCAAATGCTTTGAGTTGTTTTGTTTTTTTTTTTAAAACCTATACATTATCATTTAGTTATAAATAAAGATTTCACAAACTACTTCACAATTACATATGTATACATATAAGTCTCTCCATTACATTTTATAATTCTGTTATTTCTTTTTTTTTTTTTTTGTTTTTTTTTTTTTTTTTGCTGAGGCAATTGGGGTTAAGTGACTTGCCCAGGGTCACACAGCTAGGGAATGTTAAGTGTCTGAGACCAGATTTGAACTCAGGTCCTCCTGACTTCAGGGCTGGTGCTCTAACCACTGCGCCACCTAGCTGCCCCGCGCCACCTAGCTGCCCCTATAATTCTGTTATTTCTTAAAAGAATTATAATCTCCCATAGTTTTTCCCATTCATTGACATATTTGTAGACTTGAAGAAATCTAAAATCTAAAACAAGCAAACCCCTAGGTTTATTTTTTTGTAAAGTTATTAAGGACCACCTTAGAACACCTTTATAATATTCTGCAGTGCTTTCCCAAAAAATTTCTAATCTATAAATAAATAAATGTTTCTTTTAAAAACAGTTAACTCTATCTACTGACTAAGAAATCTAGTGATTATTCTTTTCTTCTGAAATCATTCTGTGTGGGAAGTGTTGTGATGTCTTTTAGGAAAACATTATGATTGAGATAAGTTTTTATTGAAATCATGTTTATTTCACCTTAATAATGTTATTTGATTTTCATATGATGTTTTTAAATCATCAGAGCAATCTTTATTGACTAATAACTAATTGTAAGTACCATAGAGAACATATTGTATGTCAAAAGGGCTTTCAGTATTTATCTTCAAAAGCAAATTGTGAGAGATTCACACCTCTATTATTTGTTATACACTCATTAATTCACAAGAACTAAAGAGGTGATATCTATAAAACTGTGACTACAAAGTGGTAAAATTGATTTTTTTCATATTTAATTTATGTAATTCATCTCCGTTGCTTTTGGTTTTGTATTCTTAAAGTAACCACATCATGCTAGAAATTTAATTATATATTAAAATTGTATGTGTGTGTGTGTGTGTGTGTGTGTGTGTACACATGTGGAAACTCCTAAAAATTAATAGTAACTTCTACTAAAAATAATTGAATTCAACTCAACAAGAATTTAATATAGAACAACAAGAATTATTAACTTCTTGTTCAGTTGAATTCAATTATTCAAGGTATAAGACACTCTGCAAAGCAACATAAATACAGAAAGACTGAAAGATAATTGAATTAGTAGATAAATAAGTGAAGACAGAATAAGCAAAAAATGCCCTTGACCTGAAGGAGCTTACATTCTTTTGGGAACAACACCAGTATACAACAAAGAGAGCCCATCATAATGAAGCAACTATACAATAATTAATGTGTCTTCATTAGAAAAATAGAAGAGGCTCAATAAAAACTCACATTATTTAATTAAAATATTTTAAAATTATAGAAATAGTCTTGGAAAAATAAACACAATTTTACTGAACAAAAACAAAAAGATGGTACATATTTCCAGATGTTCTGAATGGAAGGAAAAATGTCAGCTCAGATATATCCATGAAAATGGCTAAGATCCAGTTGCAAAATTAGTTTACAAATAATCAACAACACATGGCTAAGACATGCAAATTAGTTTATAGAAAGGGGAGGATTTATGATGGTAATTCAGGATCAAGTAATTGCCATAAAAATTACAAGAGGACTATTCCATAGGGTCTAAGAAATTATTCATCAATACATATTATGTAAGGACAAGGTAAGAATTGTACAATATATCACTGCAGGATATAAAAATTTAACACTGAATACTTAGCAATATACTAACTAGAAGCTAGAAGTTTATATTAGATGCTCAATATCTTTCAAAAACTAACATGGCAATCTGCCATATTACAAATAGAGACTGTATCTTTACAAACTCAAACAATAAAATCTATTAGAAACATAGTATTTTTCCCATAAAGCTCTCTTGTCTATAATTTTCCATACATAACACTGATCCATAAAAATATGTGGAAGATGTTTTTAATAGATGTTAGCATACCAATAGTAATTACTTTTTAAGTTTATGGAATGGAAACTTTTTCAGATTTCATTTTCAATTTCAAAGATAACATCATAGGATGATGTCTTGACTTACACATAAATGGGATTTAAATGAGGTAGCTGTACAAAGTTATCAGCCTCATCCTTTCTTCTACAATTATGGAAGTTCATTGGCAAGACAAAAGTCAGAAAGACTGATGATGATAAAGACATTGGCATCTTTGATCTCTGTTCATGGTCTGTTACCCACATTGCCTTCTTTAGTTGCTTTCATGGCCATTGGACCAAATTGCTCTCATCTATCCATTCCACCAGGTGAGTCTTCACGTATTTGAAACAGACCCCTAACTCACCAATGAATTTGAGGCAAATCAGTTATCGTCAATATGGTTAAGTTCATCTGATTAAATGATTTTACCAGCATGTGATTGCTACATACAATACAGCAGATCAGAGTTGGGTGAAAGTTAGACATTAATGATCAATGAGCAGCTCTCAAAAGTACTTGGCAAACCCTCATACAAAAATCCTCACTGAACATGCCATATATCCCAAACACCCAAAAGATGTGGAAAAGAGAGGGAGAAAAAAATTTAAAAAGAAAGAAAAAAAGAAAGAAAAGAAAAGAAAAAGAAAAAGAAAAGAGTGGAAGAAAGAAATCAGAACTATATGCCAACATGTATTCTCTGTTATCCCTACTAGAGGAGTTATCCACAGAAGATGATTTCATTGAGCCAACATATGAGATTCTATCCTTGTACATGTATTCAATGAAAAACAGCATTCTATACATCTTTGCAACCAGCTACAGAATGTTAAAATAGAAGAATTGTAGCAGGATACTGACTTTGTCCCTGACCTCACTTCAAATAAATGATAATGACAATGACAATGACAATGATGCTGACAGCAATGATAATCACTGAAATTCCAACCCCTTACCTATAGAGGAGTGAAGTAATGATACAGAGACATGTACACAGTGCTTTCTCCATTTAAAGTCTTAGAATGTAGCCTTGGCTACTGAGAGATTCTATGACTCCCCTGAGGTCACACAGTCTGTATTTGTCAGTGATAGGACTTGAAGCCAAGTCTTTTCTGACTTGGGAGGACAATCCTGTGATGAAACTGTTCAACTCAATTCCCTCAATTCACAGCACCCAAAGGATAAAATCCCATCATATGACATTTCATACCAACCTATTATGAGATCTTTATATTATAATCACGGCCATGTATAGAGCATGAGTAGATATGCCAAAATACCTAAAAATACATTGTCTGAGCTCTATGAACATGTACGGCAAAAATTTATGAGTAGATGAAATTTTAATTTTCATTTTGCTTATATTTTCAATATTGTTTCCTACTTCAGCTTTTTTGATCAATTCTGTGTTCTTATTAATTCTGTTTTTACTTGACACTATATTCAGTGAGCCATTACAAAGAGTTTGCTAACTACAAAATTTAAAGGCTTTGGTACTGATACTAGAAGATAAAAGAAAAGAGGAAAAGTTCTGGATTTTGAATCATAAGCATGACATTCACCATTTTCTTAAGTGTACCCATATAATTTAATCTCTGTGACCTTCAATATAAGAATCTATTAAAAATAGGTATAATAATAATAGCACTTATTTCATGGGGCAGGTTTGGGGAAGGGAACTGAGACTAGACCTATTATTTCATTCATATATAGCATTCCCAAGTGAGAAATGCAACTCGCCACCTTCTCTGCAGTTTATAGTCAAGTTGCCCAAAACAATAAAAGTGTCAGTAATTTAATCTTACTTTAAAACCTCTTATTAGCAATAGGGCTAACCAGATTCAGTGAAAGGCCAGAAATTCAGTTGCTTGAAAGAGATAGAGAAGGTCCCAATATAGTAAAAACTAGAAAAGTGATAGCAAGGATGAAACTAATATGATTGAACTCCAAGTCCTCTTTTTTTCATATGATTAAATTTCAAAATCTATTCAATTTTCTTTCTCTTCTACATCATTCTTTTCTCTGGCTCATCTTTCTGAAGTTTCAGAATTTACAAATATAAAAAAGATGCATCCTGGATCATGATACAATGTAAGATAGGGATTATGATTCTTCATGTATTTAGATATGTTCCTTAAGATTTATTTTTATTATTTGTGTTTAGTTTAATTAATTAAATGAAGATTAAAAAAATTCTAGTAATTTATCTGGGCAATGAAATGAAGATACTGAGAGAAACAAGACAATCAAGAGGGAGAAGCTACAGGACTAGAGAATTCTTCCAGTCTGTAAAGTCCATGAATAAAATGATCTAACATGGTAAAATAGTTTGATTATAGAATCATAAGCACAGACTGGAGAATAATATAACTACCAGGTATATTCTGCAAGAGTTCTAAAAAAGAGAGAAAAGAACTGTGGATATAAAATATTATTTGCCACTTTTGTGGGTAGAAAAGAAATTTAAACAAAGAGGTATTTATCAGTTGGAGAACAGTTGAACAAATTGTGCCAGATACTTTTAATGTGATATAATTTTACTTTAAGAAATAATGAAAGGAATATTTTCAGGGAAACCTGAGGAGACTTGGATAAACTGATGCAGAATCAACTAAAGAGAACCAATACCAATAATACAAAGAGGAACAAACTGTAAAGATTAAGGAATTATGATGGCTGCAAAGTCATAATTTGAGAGACCTGATGATGAATTGTATTATTTACCACAGGAAAATAGGAAAATAAACTAATGTGTAAAATGAAATATTTTTTGGACCAGAAAAGAAAATATTTATTATGCTTGAGTATGTTTGATTGGATTGTGTCATTTATAATTATACATAATTCTAGATTAACATAAATTTTCATTATGCTGATTTGACTTTACATAAAGAATTGTGGTTCCTTCTGGGGGTGGAGCCATGGTGGCGGAGATCAGACAGGATTCTCTGTAACCTCCTCTAACCTCCCCTCAAACCAACAAAATATGAAGCCTCTAGACTGATTCTGAAGCAAAAAAATCCACAATATCCGGAGAGCAACGCGATTCTAGAAGAAGATACTCTGGAGGAACCTCAAAACAGGTCTGTTTTAATGGGGCAGGGGGTGGCCTGCTGAACCCAGACTGCAGCACAGGGAGACCGGGGCAGGGAGCTGGAGCAGGGAGCTGGAACAGGAGTCAGAACAGGAGTGGGAGCGTTGTGCTTTTCACACACCTGGGAGTCTTCTGCGAGCCTCTTGGAACAATTTGTCCTGATTGTGGGCAGGTGGTTTGGAGGGTCTGCCTTTTGAGGGGGATAGATTGTGAACCACTGAACCCCTGATGAGCATCGTAACTAGCTGCCATTACACAGCACCTTAAAGCAATCAATCAAACAACAGGTCTGATAAGCACCAGAAATAATTCAATCAGCAGAGCTGCCCAGCCCCTGACATAATTCAATCAGCAGAACTGCCCAGTTCCTGAAATAACTCAATCAGCAGAACTGCCCCAGGGCAAATTAAAGCAGCTGTCCCACCTTTGCCCTAAACAGACCTCACACCTTTAAAAAAAATGAATAAAAAACCAAAAAGAGCTCTCACCATAGACAACTTTTATGGAGAGAGGGAAGAACAGACCTCAAATCCTGAAGTCCCTAAAGGTAAAGCAACTCCAGAAAAAGCCCCAAAGAGAGACATAAATTGGTCTCCATGTCATAAGGCTTTCTTTGAAGATTGCATAAAAAATCTTAAAAGAGAGTTAGAAGAAACATGGGGAAATGAAATGAGATCACTGCAAAATAAAATAGAAAAAATGGAAAAAGAATGCAATGAACAAAAAAATGTAATTGGTCAATTGCAAAAGGAACTAAAAACAGTAACTGAAGAAAATAAGACATTAAAAATTAGAATCGAACAATTGGAAATTAATGACTCATCAAGACTTCAAGAATCAGTTGAACAAAAACAAAAAAAATGAAAAGATAGAGAAAAACATGAAATATCTCCTAGGAAAAACAACTGACCTGGAAAATAGATCTAGGAGAGACAATCTAAGGATTATAGGGCTTCCTGAAAGCCATGATGAAAAAAAGAACCTGGACACTATATTCCAGGAAATCATAAAAGAAAACTGCCCTGATATTTTACACCCAGAAGGCAAAATACTCCTTGAAACAATCCACCGATCACCTCCTGAAAGAAACCCAAAAATTAAGTCCCCCAGAAATATCGTGGCTAAATTCCAGAACTATCATACCAAGGAAAAGATATTACAAGAAGCCAGAAAGAAACAATTTAAATATCGGGGAGCTACAATTAGGATCACACAGGACCTAGCAGTTTCTACTTTGAAGGATCGAAGGGCCTGGAATCAGATATTCCGAAGGGCAAAGGAACTTGGATTACAGCCAAGAATAAGTTACCCAGCTAGAATGAGCATTATCTTCCAGGGAAGAAGATGGTCTTTCAATGATATAGGAGAATTTCACTTATTTCTACTGAAAAGACCAGAACTGAACAAAAAATTTGATCTACAAACACAGAACACAAGAGAAACATAAAAAGGTAACAAGAAAAAATAACTCTTGAGAACTATATTTATGCTATAGATACTTATAGAATGAGGGTTGATTTTATGCATTGATTATTACATTATGATTATGATATGATTACTGTGATTTTATAATTATTATCATATGATTACTGTGATTTTATGATTATTATTATATGTTTATTGTGATTTTATGAATCTTATGATATGATAAACTGAAAAAGAAATTAGAGGTAGAAAAGGGATAACACTGGAAGAAGAGGAAAAGGAGGTAAAATAAGGGAAATTACATC
>JAJPUD010010482.1:26870-61736 GCA_023553655.1 Myrmecobius fasciatus
TTCTGTAAGAAATGACCAACAGGAGGATTTCAGAGAGGATTGGAGAGACTTGCATGAACTGATGCTGAGTGAAATCAGCAGAACCAGGAGAACATTATACACAGCAACAAGACTATACGATGATCAATTTTGATGGACATGGTTCTCTTCAACAATGATGTGATTCAAACCAGTTGTGCTGCGATGAAGATAGTCATATACATCCAGAGAGAGGGCTGTGGGAACTGAAAGTGAACCACAACACAGCATTTTAACGCTTTCTGTGAATATTTCCATGCATTCTGTTTTCCTTCTTAGGTTGTTTTTTTTCTTCTTCTCTTTCTAGATCTGATGTTTCTTGTGCAGTAAGATAACTGTATAGATATGTATACATGTATTGTATTTGTCATATAATTTATCCTATCTAGCATGTATTAGATTACCTGTCATCTAGGGGTGGGGGGCGAGGGGAGGGAAAGGAAAAGCTTTGGAAAAAAAAGGTTTTTTTTGCAAAGGTCAATGTTGAAAAGTCACTCATATGTTTTGCAAATAAAAAGCTTTATTAAAAAAAAAAGAATTGTGAAAGAAATCCACATAAAAAAACCACCTATAGGTTTTTCCTCTCTCTCCCTCTTCCTCTCTCCCCCTTCTTTCTTTCTTTCCTTTTTCCTCTTCTTCTCCCTCTCCTTCTCCCTCTCTCCCTCTCTTCTTGTCCATCTGCTATTAACCCCAAGGAAAAAACCTCTAATTGAAAGCAAAAGTATAATAGACAAGTGGAGAGATCATCACCATCTATAATTCAGGGGCTTCTTTGAGAAACCTTTGCCCAACTCTGCTTACCTGTCTCTGTGGATATCTTCTATTAGTTTCTTTTGGTTTTCCTTGTGTCTATTGTTGCTTTTCTCTCTCTCTCTTTCTCTCTCTCACACACACACATTACCAGTCTACAAACAGACCGCTTGTGCCTGTCCCCAATCCCTTTGTGTCCTACTTCCTGCTTTCTCTTTCCTGTCCCCCATCTGCATCTGTCTTTGAACCTCCCTTTCCTCCCTACTTTACTTCCCTAACTATGTGGATAAATTCACATTAAGTAAAAATCACTTTCAATAGAGGTCTGCAGAATGATCTACTTATGAAAGGCAGGAACTGTGTGTATTATATTTGTTTTTGTTCTTGTTTTTATCATTGTGGTAGATATTGTTGTTAGCCCTGGAAAATAAGGGGACTAATTAAATATATAATGGGAAAAAGGAAAAGAAAAGGTATTATTGAAGCAGTTTTGTTTTTGTTTTTTTTTAATGCACAGAAGACAATAGGCCAATTTAAAAGTAGTAGTTGAAATTACTATAGATCTAATATATTTATTTTTAACATTTTGGCATTTTTAGCTTCTGAATCTCTCTATTCTTTCAGCCTCTTTACCACCCATTGCAAAGGCAAGCAATATAACTCCCTAATATATATGAAAACATAAGAAGCATATTTTCATATTTGCCGTGTTGCTACAACAAAAAAAGCAAAAAAAAAAGATAAAGTAAAATTAATTTACTTTAATCTGCACTGAAGTCATCTGTTCTCTCTCAGGACATGAATAGCATTTTTTTTAACATGAATTCTCTGGAATTGTTTTAAATGATTTTCTTGATCAGAGTAGCTAAGTCTTTCACGGTTGATTATCGAATGCAATTTCCCTTCTAGTTCTGCTCATTTCACTTTGTATCAGTTCCTACACATCTTCTGTGGTTATTCTGAGAGCATTTTCTCTTGCATTTCTTACTCACAACAGTATTCTAGCATATTCATATACGACAACATATCTATCCATTCCCCTTTATAGACAACCCCTCAATTTTCAACTCCTTGCCTCTACAAAAAAGAGTTACTATGAATTAAGTTATTATAGATTTTTGAAAAAGCGATATATGAAAGAGATTTACAGTTTTACATGTATTTTTCTGTTGTACTTTGTATATGGAAATCTCTTTAATATTAATTAAATTCAGAATTATTTTAAAATTGACATGCAGAATTTTAATTGCATTTCTATTCAACTAATTTATGAAAGGGGTAGGAGGAGAAGAAAGAGAAGAATTATTGAAGGGAGAGGGAGAAGAAAAGTAAGAAAGCAGAAAAGCAGGAGAAAGTAAAGGGTTAAGGAAAAAAAAGTGTATAATAGATATTTATGTAGATATCTAAAATGTGCAAAGTACTTTACATTCACTATCTGATTCCAGCCTCACAGTAGCCCTGTGTTCAAATCTTGATTTAGATTTTTATTTATCTGTGTAATCCTAGACAAATCTGTTAACCTTTCTCAATTTTAGTTTTTCAATGTATGAAATAGGTATTAGTTCCTATTTTGAGGGTTATAAATATCAAATGAGCTAATAAGTATATGCAACATGTTTTGCAAATCTTGAATCACTATTCAAGTCATTTTATTATTATTACCATTGTTGTTTGGTAGTGGTGTATTATTTTATCTCCAATTTACAGAGAAGGAAACTGATGCCTGGTGGGTGAGAAAGGAATCCGGTATTTCTTGATTCCAAGTCCATTTATATTTTGGCAAACACTCGTGATCTCTTGTTCAAAATTTAATTTTTTAAGATTAAGTTTCCTTTCTCATTATGAGAAAGGAAACAAATGTATTCTACTATTTTATTATCACTCCTAGTATAAAATTGTTTTTTAAAAAATACATTCTTCTGAAGCTTTTAATAGACTTTGGCCAGACTGGCATCATTTGTTTTCCCATACTGACCATAAATATCACTTTTCCATTACATTTGAAGTCCAATTAGATAATTTGTACATAGCAATGGAAAATGATGTTTAGTTTGTCCTTTGTTTACAAAACCATAAATTATTGTACAACTAAAAAAACAAAGCTGAGGCAATTTTCTTCTCAATAAAATGATGCAGCCATTTGGATAAAAGCTCACAACTGAAAAAAAAAAAAAGAATTGCACATTGAATCAAAAGTATATCAGGATTTTGTTCATTTTGAAGCTGCCTTAGGATAAATCTTTAAATCTCAAATAAAACATAGTCAAATGTTGCTTTATATATGTACCAAATTAGGCCCAAAAATTATTTATGCAAATAATTGTTTGTGATGTTGTGTGTTTAATTTTTTTCATTTCTTTTTTACTGATATTGTAAAAGACATAAAGTAATTATAATCATAAAAGAATAAAAGTCATAAAGGAATAAAAATAAAAGTATTATGACATTTCCCTATGAGATTCATATATCAGGTTAAACTTTTCAAAAATGCTTATTTCCACGAATAACATTTCATATAATGTGTCATGGAAACTATTCCATGGTCAAATGGTAGAAACCCTATACTTCCCTTACTTTAGTTGATCTTTATCAGGTTGGATTTTTAAGTTAGCATTGAAGGAAGCTAAAATTTATTGGCAATTCTCTCAGTTATCTCAGAGAACTATATGCTCAATACATGCAGGTAGCTAAAATTTCATCACTACTATATCACGCATCAAGGAAGCATGATGGTTATGTTTTCCAAACTCCTTGTTACTATTTTTTATTTGTCCCAGTAATGTGTCATATAATCTCATAGCAAAATTATATCTTCTTTTTTTCCCTCAATTGAGGTTCATTTTTTTCTATCATGCTTCAACCTTCTTGTTTGGGGATTTTCATGATTATAGGCAAAATGAACTAGTGAATTTTGAGATATAAGACATGGGTTTTTTGGAGCATGGATCTTGCTTCAAACAAACCTTAGAGGTTTTGGGGTTGGATTACCATTTATTGAGGAAGCTGAGTTGCAAAGATGTAAAATTACTTACCAAAATGCTCATATGTAAAACATTGCAGGGCCTGTGTTTGGAACCACATCTTCAAATGCTAAATATTATCCCTTTTGTTCTTTCGCACACTAGGTTCCAGTCCTATTTCTGATGTTTACTATTTATTTCACCATGACAAGTTACTTAATTTCCATTGGCATCAATTTCCTCATTTGCAAAAGGAAACAGTTGGGAATTGATGATTTCTGAGGTCTATTCTACCTCAATTTCTGTGATTATCTATATAAATGATTGTCATGTATAATCTATCGATTTCTATTAGTGATTTGTTTTCACATATGTACATATGCTCACATATACATATTACATTTTATTCTTCCTCTTATTTTCATTATTTTCTTTGAATAAGGAATATTATAGAACTATTTCCAGTCATGAGTGTCATCCACTTGATACCATTAATACCTATGCATGCAAATTTATACTTGAATTAAGATTTCTACTTCACATTCCATTCTAGTTGCACCTTGCAAAGTTTTTAATAGGTGTTGGAACTCACAAATTTTATACTTGCTTCTTTCTTTGATGCTTTTTCTCTTGAGAATTACTAGTTGCCTCTAATACCATTCCTCCTCTGTTGTAACCATTCTCTCTAAAGTACTAAACTTTATAAATATACAATTTCTAACTAAATTAATTTATTCGATGTCTGTCAAAGTATGTAAGGATTATTTTGTAGAACCTGAAAATATAATACAAATGCTTAAGAAATAAAAGAAATTTTATATAAATATATATATAGTGTTATTCTTTTTTCTAATTTAAAGGAAAATATATATCTGTTCATATAAAAAATAGGGGAGTGAGGGGCACTACAGTTGTGGAATGTTGCATGTACTTTCAGATCAGACCAATATATTAGTATTTTTATTTAATGGTCTATACTCTTGTTACAAGACCTCTCAAAGAGTGTGGATAATCTGTATATTTTCTTTTAAATTTCTGATATATTCTATATTTTCAGACTATAAAAAGCATATTGTCTTTGAAAGGCTACTGCTTCTATGGATTTGCAATTATTATTTTAAGACCTGAATTTGGTTATCTCTTCATAAGAGAGGAAAGAATGCTGGTTTATGTTAACTGCAGGAAACTTTAATGACAGTGAGACTCTAGCTTGCTAACCTTAGAGATTAACACTATTTGCCCATCACAATTAGGACCTAACTTTCAATTAGTAAATGCCAAACAGAATCTGCCTCAAAAGCAACTGGCCCCACCAAACACCCACTTTCTGTTGAATCTCATAGATCTAAGCAAAGAACACAAGGACGGTGTTATGCTATGAAAAAGCAGTAAGTATAATTGAACCGGCAGAGAGTACTTTATTAACTTAAGAAAAGCCATCTTCCCCTCTCCTGGAGGCATTTCATATTTTCAATGGATGCAAACTTCAAGAATGCATTATAGAAAAACATTTTCTATGCTGATTAAAATAAAAATACTTTTTTGCCACATTTTCCTTTAAAACTCCATAAAGTATTCAATTTTATACCAAAATGTAACAATCAAATCTAAAGATTAATACTGAGTGCCTGCCGTACTTTGGTCCCCAATAATTAAAATATAATATTTGTTCCAAGAAACAAACTATATAAGATATTTTCTTAGGATTGTAAGATTATAGACTTACTGTACCTTAATAGATCTTAGATAGCTATCTAATCTGATATACCACCCCCTTCTACTTTAATGCACAGGAAACTATGGTTCTAAGTGATTAAATAATCTGCATAGGGGCACACAAACTGGATAGTACAGCTGATAAAATGCTAGCCCTGGAGTCAGGAAGACTCCTCTTCCTAAGTTCAAATAAGGCCTCTGATATTTACTAGCTGTATGACTCTGGGCAACTCACTTTCCCCTTTTTTGCCTTAGTTTCTTCATCTATAAAAAAAATTAGCTGTACAAGGAGATAAAAAAAAACATTCTTGTATCTCTGCCAAGAAAACCCCAAATGCGGTCACAGGATCAGACATAACTGAACAGCAACACAAAAGTGTCAATGAGGATTTGAACCCATACTCCAAGTAAATATGAAGTTATTTCATCCACTATTGAAAATGTGAAAACCTCAGCAAAAAATACACAAGTACATTTCATGAATGTGAAAGCAGGAATATGTATATTACACAGAAAAAAAAAGAGAAATCTGCAGAAGAAATTCACATTTTTTTCCTCCAACCAACTTATCACCCTGCTTTGCAAGTTGTATTCAAAGGGGCTATTTTATTCTGATTTTCAGGCAGAAGACTTTGCCAATCTGTACATCTTCTTTACAATCCTCAGCAAAATGCAAAATGCATAGGTGACAGCTTTCAGCATTTGACACTGGCTAGAAAGATTAAAGAGCAGTAGTAACTTTGACAAATCAGATATATTAAAAAAAAACACTTGCTTGAGGGGTCTACTGTTGAAAGGCTGCTGTTCTGTTATAATAAACCAATGTACTCCCTTTTGCCCCTCTCTTGTTGCTGTTGTTTAAAAAATATATACTTGTACTGAACAGGGGCTCAAAATGCAATTCAATCAGCTAAATAGCTGAACTTTAAGGGTTTTGCAATTTACCTCCTTGGATATTATAAATTTGGTCAGTGTAGCTCCAAAATCAAAAATATTTTATGAAGAGGATGTTAAATACAGAGCTTATTTTGCAATGGATGAAATGGTGGAGATAAAAATTGATTTTTAAAATACCATAACTTTGACACAGAAGTTTCTCTTTGGCTAAAAGATTTAGACTCTTTGCACACTCAGTACCACCAGTCTCTGGTATTTGTCATATTTTTCTATGCTACAGCAATTCTTACGATTGTTGAGAGCTTAAAAATCACTTTTTTTCAAATGCAGGAGTCTCAGTGATATTGATGTTATTTAATCTGAACTGTGAGTAAGCTTTGAAAAGAAATTGTTTTCCCTTAAATCCAATTTTTACTGGTTGAAGGAGCTTTCCAGGGCTTTTCTCAGCTGCACGATCTCTGCACATTAGCTATATATATCTGGCAATGGAATTCTCTATTTAATAACTTTGTGTACAAAGGGTGGGGAAGGCCTGGATTTTAGGATGGGCCAATATACAGTTAGATGCTCTTCTCACTTTCCATCATTCTCTCATTCTCCATTATATTGTTATGCTACCTGTGAGAAATAAAGCCCAAGCCTTAAAAGCTGTTTTAAATGAGATAACTGCTATTTAGTGAAATCAAGATTAATTGATTAAAACACACAGGTGGTGTTTTTCAGTCAGTGTCTGAATCTTCTTGACCCCATTTGAGGTTTTCTTGGAAATGATACTGGTATCGAATTTGCCATTTCCTTCTCCAACTCATCTGAGGCAAACAGGGTCAAAAAACTTGTTCAGGATCATAGGAATAGCAAAGTCTTAGGCTGGATTTGAACTCAGAAACTTGAGGCTTCCTAATTCCCAGCCTGGCTTCTACTCACTGTGCCACCTAGTTGCCAATCACAACAACTCCCATCACCACCACTATCACTACTACTACCACCACCACTCTCACTACTACTACTACTACTACTACTACTACTACTACTACTACTACTACCATCACCACTACCAGAACTACTACCACTACCACTACTACTCCAATTATTACCACCACCACTATTGCTATTACTACTACAACTACTACTACTACTACTACAACTACCACTACCACCACCATTTCTACTATTACTACGACGACTACTACTACTACTACTACTACTACTACTACTACAACTACTATTACTACTACTACCACTACCACCACCATGTCTACTATTACTACTACTACTATTACTATTACTACCATCATTACCACTATTAACATCACTATTATTCCGACTATTATTCCTATTATTACCACTATTGCTTCTACTGCTACTGCTACTATTACTATTACCACCACTACTACTACTTAGTAAAATCTGATTAGAAACATTTCCAAAGCTTCCTCCATACTTTACATTTATAAGCGTTTGAGGGGTGACTTTAAAGCTATGAGATTGATTTTTGTCTCATTATTTAATCCTTATCCACAATAGTATAGCTCTAAAGTTGTCAGGGATCTTGGAGATCATGTTGTTTAACTCACAGTATAGATGAAGAAATGGAGCCACAGGGACTTTAAATGACTTTCCTCAAATATTACAGATAGTCAACAGAGGAACTAAACTTTTAATTCAGTTCCTTTGACTCCAAAGGCAGCCTCCATATTATATTTAAATGCTTAATTCCTCAATATGATTATACTTTCTTTAAAAAAAAATTGATGTTACATTTTTAAAATCACAATCCTTTCTAGATTTATGGTTTCCTCTTCTCCACATCTCCATTCTCAATGAACTTTTCCTTGTTGCAAAAAAAACAAATGCAGTTCAGAAAAAAAAAATTACCTAACAGCATAAGCAGGATTCCATATCTATATCTATTTATCTATATCCATGTATATATATATGTGTGTGTGTTTGTGTGTGTGTAAATATATAACCTATATATCTACAGATATAAATATGTTCACTTTGCCAGAAAAAGAAAGAAATGCATTTTATCATCTCTTCTCAGAGTCCAAAACTGATTATTAAAATAATTATAGTGTCATAATAAAGGGACCATAAAAGCCATCCATTTCATTTCTTAAATCAGGAAACTGTCTCAGAGAATTTCAGTGACCCTACCAAGCACACACACCTTTTTGAGTTGAAATTTAAACCCAGATTTGCCTGATTCCAGGTCTGATTCCTTTTCTATGTCATATATTTAGTTTCATCATATTTTTTATTCATCATTTCTAATTTTTTCAAACACTCATATTCCATATATTTATTTTTGTATGAATTATTAATTCATAAAAGATTGTGGTTTGTTTCTGTTTAGACTATACTAAGTGTTTTTTTAATTTGTTTATTTTTTGTTTCTTTCTTTGTTTTCTATGAATTTTAAATAATATGAAAAGTATCCTGGCTGTTTGGCAAACCCTGAACTACATAAAGTGACTGAAAAATCCCCTTTGAGGTCAAAATGTTTCTTAGAGCATAATGATTCCAACACTGTATACTACACAATTCAGACCTTTCCCTTATGGTACCACATTAGCACATTAGTTAATATTTTTGCTTTCATCTTTTTTTCTGAAAAGTTATTTTATGGTTTTAAAATTATTGTGTGGAAGAGATGGAGATTATAAATATTTAGATAAATCCTCTATTTGTGAACTGACTGAATTGGGGAGAAATTACCCAGCAGGCTTGCTATTCATACCAAGCCTTCCAAGAGACTCCTGTCATTGAAATGTATCTGAGGGATATAGTTTGAGATAAAGAAAAATATACATATTATTTTCAAAGTTAGAGGAGTGCAAAATAATATGTGAAATTGGGAATAAGAAAGTAAATTTTTTTTCAACAATTCTAAGCTAGATTTAGGGCAGCTAAGTGGTGTAGTGGATAGAGTGTCAGGGTTGGAGTTGGGAAGATTCATCTTCCTGAGTTCAAATCCAGCTGCCAGAACTTATTAGCTGTGTGATCTTGAGAAAGTCATTAAGTGCTCTTTGACTCAGTTTTCTCACCTGTAAAATGAGTAGGAGGAGAAGGAAATGGCAAACTAATCTAGTGCCTTTGCCCCCCCCAAAAAAAATGAAATGGAGTCAAGAAGAGTAAGACAACCAAAAAGGAGTGTGTAGGTGTGTGTGTGTGTGTTTGTGTATACAGAAAAAATGACTCATTCTCCCCTTTTCAATGCTAATAGTTTCAAATAAAATGTATTTGTTTCATTAACCTGACATTTTTGTGCTGTAAAATATGTTTTTGTTTTATTTTTATAGAACCTAAAAGTTTGGTCTCTACTTTTTCTAATAACTTCAAGCTTTTAAACTCCCTTTCCACCTTATCTGTCACCAAAAAAAAATAAAATCTCTCCTGAATTGTAGAGGCAATAATTGACTGCTATTAACTGTTTTTCATAGAACCATAAAATATATCTATATCAATCATTGATGCCAAGATGCATCTGAAGAACATCTCAGACTCTCTTTTCCAATTCTCGAGATCCTGAGTCCAAGTGTATAATACTCTTTAAAAGGCTCTGAAAAGAATAATGCTTCAGTGGTGAGAAGAGGGTCAGTGTTTTCTCCATACCCATCACTCTAAACTCATAGATAAGGTTGTGACAAATAAAATTTTAGGATTAATTATCTAAATTATGCCAGAATTTGTGAGTTGTCATTAGTAAATCAATACTTTTAATGTTTTAATTCTAATAAAATAATAGCAATAGTGAGTTTTATGAGCAAAAAAAATTATACCATGTTTTTATGATGCTAAAAACTCAAATCAAATGTCCAACAATTTAAAAATGGCTGAATCAAATGTGACATATGAATGTGATAGTGAGATACTCTGATTTGAGTAATCAAAGTAAATGTTTAACTCTAATTTGGGAAATAGATGATTGCAAAAAGACTTAGAAAAACATCAACTTATATAGAAGGAAGTAAGCAGAAAAGATAGGTATAACATCAGTAACATAAATTTAGATTTCAAATCATATCAGATTTTACTTCCAATAGTCAATAACTATTGATAATTGGCAAAAATAAATGAATGGATGAATGGAACTTTTTTTTAACAAACCTACTTGTTGGCATTCCATCTCCCATCTCCATGTCTTTGTCTAACATTCAGTATTCCAGTAAACCCTTTAGTCTTTACCTCTTACTCACAAATGTCTCTTTTTTTAACATTCAGTCTAGTCAAATTCCTTCCTGATCCCCTAATAGTTAATGACATCCCTGTTAAACTATTCTGTATTTAACTATTTTTATATAATTTCATTAATTCACTGTGTGGGACAGTATTGACCATAAAAAATTATCAGAGACTCTCAGAGTAAGAAAAAGCACAAAGGGAGGGGAGGGAGAAAGAAAAATGGAGAGTGGGAGAGAGGGGGGAGGCAGAGGAGGGACAGGAAAAGAATGAAGTGGAGATGGAGAGGGATAGGGAAGGGGAGGAGGAAAAAGAGAGGGGAAGAAGAGAAGGAGAAGGAAGGGGAAAGAGGAGGAGAAGGAGGAAGAGGGAGAGGAAAAAAGAGAGGAGTATAGGACAGAAGAGTGAGGTGAGAAAGAGGGAGAGGAGGTGGAGAGAGAGAGCGGGAGAGGGAAAGGGAGTGGAGAAAGAGAAAGTAATGGAAGTAATCCATAAAAAAGGCAAAATTATGAAATTCATTTGGATAAACAATATATATTTAATTTGGCAAACATTCATTATTTATTTTGTTTAGAGTTAGGTGCTGAAGGAAATACAAAGTATTTCCCCATAAATTAATACATATTTTCTATTTATTTAGTGACATGTATATTGTCTACCTTCAATAGAATACAGCTTTTTGCAGGGCAGAAAATGATTTGGTTTTTGACTTTGTATCTACAGTACCTAATATCTACTAACCTAGATAATCTCTGATTACAAAATATTGTTTGAATAAAGTAGTGGATAAAACATTATCCCTTTACTGAAGCAACCTAAAGCTTAATAGATGAAGAAGAAACAAAATATATAATTAGATTACAGTGTATTACTATTTCCTATAACAATGCCTGGAAAATAGTGGGTACTAAATAATAGTTTATTGATTGTTTGGCTGATAAGTGCATTGAGAGAGTCTCAGGAAATAAGTGCAATTGGACTCTTAATGGGGAAAGTCGTTACCACCAGTGATGAGGAAAGACAATGAAATAGTGGCATTTAGGTTGTGCTTTAAAATTAAGGAATTTAACTAGAAAATATGAAGAGAGGGGGCATTCCATACATTTTGTATTAAGTATGAAAGCTTAGTAAATAAAGATAGTAAGGAGGGTATCAAAATAACTTCATTAAGATGTGATGAAGATCCACATTAAGGTAGTGATTGGTTTGCATCTTTAAAGAGAAGGGATAGTATATAAGAAATGGAGAGACAGAAAAGGCAACATTTATCAAAGGCTTGAATACATGGATTGAGAGTGGGGAGTTGAGGTAATCCTCAATATAACACCAGTGCTAAAAACCTGGGTCACTATAAGAATGGGGTACTTTTCACTAAATAAGGGAAATTTTAATAAGAAACAGAATGAGAGAAATTAAATTTCTGCTTTGGATTCAACTTGAGTTGCCTTGGGAAATACAGTTCTAAATGTTCAATAGATATGAGGTTATATGAGGTTAGAAATCATAAGAGAGATTAGGGCTGGATATAGAAATCTATAAGTCATTTGAATAGACTTAATTAACCCTTGGGAGTTTGAAGAGCAGATCAGATGGGGGGAATGTCATTTAGGAAGCTATAATAATTATCTTGCTAACAAAAGATGAGGAAAAGAATTCAGTGATTTGTAATGGGAAAAAAAGAAATATTAATGCTCATTTACCATATTACCTTTCAATTTATATATGCTTACTAAATATTCATTACATTTGAAATGAAGATTTCTTTCACATCATTTTGCAAAATATTGAACATAATAGGTGAGGGACAGGAAAAAATTAAAAATGACTCCAGAATTTTGAACCTTCATGGTTGAGGAAATGATGATTCATCAAAAATAAAATCAAATTAAATCTTTGTACTAAAAGAGGGAAATAAGTTCTTATTTGAATATTTTAAGTCTGAAACACTGATGAAACATTTAGTTACAGACATCTATGAAGCACTTGAAAATACAGAACTGGAGCTTTGGGGATAGCCTGTGGATAAGATTTAGATTTAACTGTAGAAAAGTTGTAATTGAAACTATGATAATTATTGAAATCAAAGAGAGAGAATCCACTTAGACATACATTTAAGGACAAAAAAAAAGATGAGGAGCCATCCAAAAAAGGGAGGAGCAATAAATTAGTTCAATAAGTGAAATATTGGTGAATGAATGGGGGAAAAGGAGAAACATTAGTTGCTTACTATCAATAAAATATGTGGTGCCAGAAAAACCAAATAAAGTATTTGGGGAGAATGTAGCAAAAAGGAACATGCTATCAACAATGTGAAATGTAGCAAAGAGATAAAAGATAATATGACCAGAAAATGGTGAGATGAATGAAAAGCCCAAGAGACAACATTTATAGGAAAGAAATAATGTATTAATTACATTAGCACAAAATCAATTGAGATCAGTGATTCTCTCACTCTTTCAGAAATCAAAGATCCAGCATGGAGACCATTGAATTTTTAAATACTTTTTGAGGGAAAGGACTGTACCTGATGATGAAAAAATTCTGATTAGTTAATAATTAATGAGGCAGTGAACATATTAATGACAAAGTGAGTAAAAAGTCTTCAACTCTTCCTTCTGAAGATTTGGCTTGATGAGGCTCAGCTGTCTCCAATTATTTGGACAAAAGAATTCATCTCCACCCAATCTTACTTGAGTTGAATAATGATGAAATTTCATTTATGGAAGATAGTCTGGGTAGGATGAATTTGGGAACAAGGTCAGAAATATTTTGAGATTGGGCTTTGAATGAGCAAGGAAAAAGAGAGGACCTTTGATCTATCAATCTCATTAAGAAAAGAGATTTTTAAAAATTAAAATAATTTTGAGAAATCACTCAAAAAGAAAAAACATACAATAATAATGAGAGTGGGGGGAATCCCAGAAAGACAAATGAAAAATCTGGAAAGAAAATGAAGTAAATTCCTTCATCATCTAAATAGAGAGAAAGAGAAAGAGAGAATAAAGATAGATAATAGTCAGCCTATTACTGGAGGATATGGGTGTGTTTATTTCTAAAAGTCCACATTGGATGCTGGGAAATAGACTAAAAAATGTCAGAGAAAGGATAGATATATACTATGCATTGAAGTTAATTCATTTCAATATACCTGTCAAGTATCAGTTATTATTAGTTAATGTTATTTTTTTAAGAATTTTTAAGGCTTTTGAATTCAGCAATTAGTAGGTCACTGAGAACCTTAAAGAAATCTGTTTCAATAGACTGGAGGAGGATGTTAGATTACCTATAATAGTACACAGGAGAACTAGCTTAAGGTACTAATAACAGGCTGAATAGAAGGATTTTTTCATTTAAGAGACATGAATGTGGAAGTTCAAGGAAAGTGAAAACAGACAAGGAGAGTCTTTCTCTGCACAAGATAGAGCTGAAGAGGTTGTTTTTCCAAGAAGTTTCTCAGAAATAAGAGAAAGAAAGTGAGAATAGGTGAGGATATGGAAAGTAAAGGAACAGTTGGGTAGAGTGAAGGATTACATCTTTAATATCCTTAAACTCAGTCAAGAACAATGGTTTACAAATTATTGGAGACATGCAAGGATTTTGATACAGCTTCATTTTGTGACAACAATGGTCAATTGTGTGCTTTTACTGAATCTTTTCTGACTCGGTGCATTTGACACTGATGGAAAAGTGATTTAAGATAGAGAAAGAGATGTACTTTTTAAGCACATCTAATATGGGAACTTGTTTTGCTTAACTATGCATATGTGTGACAAAAGTTTGTTTTGTTTTTTTGCAATTTTATGAGAGGTAGGAAGGAGAAATAAATAATTTTTTTACTTGATTGATATCCCCAAAGTAATGTATTCTACTTTGGAACAATTCTAATTTTTTGCCATTTAAGTATATAGATAGATAGATAGATAAATTGATAGATATAGATATATGTAGATAATATAGATAGATAGATAGAAAATTATATAGATATCAGGGCTACATCTGCCTTTTTATAACCTTTACCCATTGTTCCTGCTTTTTAACTCTGGCAAAACTGATCATGAAGCCACTAAAAATATTTGAAAATTTCTGTCATTTACACCACTCTCTTCTAGAGTAATCATCTCAAGTTTCTTCATGCAATTTTCAGATGACATGATCATATAGCTTGTCACCATCATGGGCAAGGACTCAAGATAATCTCCAGTTTATGCATGTCCTTCCTAAAATCTAGTGGATACACTATGTGATTCATCAATTCATTTGGAATACTTCCTCTTCCTTATATATGCAAAGTTCCATTAACCTATATGCAAGGCTGAGTATGAGGGAAAAAGCAAAAAGTGCATGTGTATACACACACACACACATATATAAACAGACACACACATATATATATATAAATATATGTACCTGTATATTTGTATAAGAATGGAAGTCTAATCATTATGCATAGTTCTTTGAAGATAATGAGTTTAAAATAAACAAATGAAGTACCTTCAGACTTTCTGAAAAGAAGTAAAGTAAATCATAGACCACTTTGTCTCCTTCCTCCTACACAAGCACAGGAAATGTATCTAATTTCATTACTGAACATAGGATATTTCCATTTGTAAGTGGAGCATTTAATTTCATACGTGTTTTCTAAATTAAACCATTTCTAATTTAACTTTGTCAAATGCATAACTTACTTGGAAATACAATCTATATTTTTAGTAGTAAAATAACTGGTTCCCTAAAGAGAAGACTAAAAGTCTTTAAAAAACAAACAGGTATACAAGAAAGAAAAATATTGCAACCTCAAGCCGTGTTCTCATTGAAATCTATCACAATGGCAAGGAAGTGCATGCAAAGATTTTTGAAACAAAACTAGGCTTAGGTAAAGTGCTTGAGAAATGTCAGGTGCACATACTTTTGATAAATACTATAAATCATAAAACTTCTAAAAATAATACATTTTATTGATCCAGTGTTGCTAAATTGGTTTCAGTGAGACCTAACATATGATTTGATTGGTAATTGACTTGTAAACACTTGATTTACAAATGGCACATTTATAATAATTGTGTGGAGGACGTGTGCATATGTCAGGTCTGTATCAACTTCACATGGAAATAATTGCCCCTACAGACCCCAACTTAGGACACATATTACTTCAATATATAAATTAATTAATTATCAAGTATTTATTAAGCACCAACAATATGCCCTGGCTTGAATTCTGTATTTATAATATGCTTCAGGCAATTCACTTAACCTTTGGAGTTTCAGGTCCCTCATTTATAAAACAAGATGTGACTAATTGTACCCTGTAGTACTTTTTTGGCTTTATCTATTGCCCTGTGCCTAAATGATATTATAAGATCCCTGCAAATTTTAAATCTATGATACTATGATTCTTCTACCAATCTGAGTAACAGCCTTTTCTGCAAGTTATAGCCCTAGAGAAGTATGTGAGTTCAAATGGCTTATTTGTCCCTCTATAATGCTATAAAAGTATTCATA
This sequence comes from Myrmecobius fasciatus, assembly GCA_023553655.1. Lineage (NCBI taxonomy): Eukaryota > Metazoa > Chordata > Mammalia > Dasyuromorphia > Myrmecobiidae > Myrmecobius > Myrmecobius fasciatus. Next base: position 42,893 of record JAJPUD010010482.1, read on the forward strand.
GCATCATTGATTTAGAGACACAGGCACATTAGAAATGATCAAGTCTACCATTGTCATTTTAAAGATGATGAAGCTGCTGCCCAAGCAAGTGAGGTGATTCCAAGGGTACCATAGCTGGTGTCTGAGGCAGGATTCTGGAACAAGCTTTTCTTATTCCAATATCATATGCCCTATTCCACATTTCCACATTCTTTCTATGGGTTTGCCAAATTGTTTCAATTTAATTAAAAGTCTAAAAGTATTTTACAACTTTCTTCTGATGCTTAAAAAAATCAACTTCTGAAACATCCAAAAAATTTATTTATAATGCAACCTGCTTCTTAAATGCAATATGTCCTTAATTCTAGTGCCCTTACCTTTAATGAGTACCACAGAGAAAAGAAGCAAGAAGGAAAGTGGTTTTGAATTTCTAAGATGAAATATGCAATCTGACACGGAGGAAATGGGGTCGAATCAGTTTCTCTCATGTGCTTCATACTGATATAGCTGTGGCCTTACAAGAACACTGGGAAGCATCAGTCTAATCTCCTGATGAGCTTTCAGACATTAAGGGTCCCTATCTAGAGACAACAGAGGAGACATAGTGATTAGAAATATGGATTTTTGGACATGAAGGAAATTCATTTTAGCTCAAAAAGGGGTAACTAATGATTGTTTGAAAACTTTTTGCAACTAAAGAGATCTTGTTATAGCTTTAAAATAAGATTTTCTGACACCTCATATATTGTACAAATCAATATTTAAAAAAATTAATATGTGCCTAGAATTTTCTTAAGGCAGTTCCTAAGCTTCCATTTATGTGTGTGTTAGAAAACATTAACTCCCACCTAACTTTTCCTAAATTAACATAACAGAAGAATGAAGATAATCATTAAAACACCAGCTTCTATTTTCCTGGATAGCCAATTGATTGATGAATATGATTTGCTGATTTAAGGATTTGCCCAACATTAATTAAAATAAATTTCATTTGAGCTTATATTTTTGCTTTGTTCCTTCACTCGTAAATCCATCTATAGGTACTGCCCATCACCATTACTCCTGGTATTTGAAATTGCCCACAGATCTTTTCACTTCACCTTATTCTACCTATTTTATATTGATTCTACAACACTGGAAGAAAATGATTTCTTGGGGAGAGGTTTGTTATAAGAACTGCTTTAAAAACTAGAACTTTTGGGGGCAACTAGATGACACTGGATAGAGCACAGGATCTGAGTTCAAACAACAAAAACCTAGAATCTTTCCAGATCATGTATTAGTTTTACTCAAGCAAACTTTTTTGATTACTACCCCTGCTGTTTTTTTACCTAATAAATTCTATTCCTGGTTTTTATTTTACATGTTTGTGTGTGTCTCTTATTTCCTATCCCTCCTGCCTTTTCTGCTTTACTTCTATTATTCACTACCTTGTGTTGCTATTAATCTATCCTTGGTTCCAAGAATCCCTTCCTTATCCTCTCCCTTCAACCTTTCCCTTTTTTCCTTGACCTCTTATTTTTTTCCCTGAGGCAGTGGGGGTTAAGTGACTTGCCCAGGGTCACACAGCCAGAAAGTATTAAATGTCTGAAGGTCAAATTTGAACTCAGGTATTCCTGACTTTAGGGCTGGTGCTCTATCCACTACACCAACTAGATGCCCCTTGCTTTTTTTTTTCAATTTGGAAGACTATTATAGACTGCCAAATATATGGTTTATTCCTTCCTTATCACATTCTTATTAAGCTACACTCCCTACTATACCTTTGCTTATTTTGTTCTCTCAATCTCTATTTCTTTATAAATTTAGAAAAACTTCTATTCACTTCTAAACATATATGCTATTTTTTTGTTTAACCCAGATCTGATGTGAATAGAGTTCCCAATAAAAATCCCTTCCTTATTTTCTTATTATGCTATATTACCCTATTCTCTTAACCTCTTATTTCTTTCTGAATTTGGAAAACGTTTATACCATTCTGGCTATAAATGTATTGTTGGCTCTTTCACCATGAGGAGAGCAGGTTCCAGAACTACCAAACCTCCTCCCTCATCTAATTCTTCTTCTCACAGTTAATTTGTATAAAACAATTGCTCTTTTTACTTTTTTCAGCCATGGTTTTTCTCATAATCATACTCAGATCATAATCAGCTATATCCCAATCTTTATTTTGAACTATCTAATTATCAATGATAATCTTAGACATCCAGTTAACATTTCTCTTTATAAAAAAGTAAAAAAAATTTGTCCTTATTGAGTCCCTTGTAATTAGTCTTTAAGGTTTACCTCATATTTCACTTGGATTTTGTATGTCAAATTTTCTTTTAAGTTCAGGTCTTTTTACAACAAAAGCTTGAAAGTTTGGTAATTCATTGAATATACATTTGTTGCTGTTGTTCAGGCTTATGCTTTACTTTGCTGGATATATTTTCAGCTGAAACCCCAGTTCTTTTCTTTTGTTTGTTTATTCATCCCAGCTTGTTCCTGCAAGAACCTCTTGTCCTGGGGTGTGGGAGTGGGGCATCTGGTCCTCCTTCAGTTGTCCCCTCTGTGCTGGACACAAAACTCATATGCTATGAGGCAACTATATGGTATAATAAATATAGTAGTGGACTTAAAATTAAGAAGACCTGAATTCAAAGTCTGCTTCATGTATAGATAGCTAGATAGCTAGATGGATAGATAGAGGCAGGAAAGGAAGTAGGAAGGGAGGCAGGAAGGCAGACAGGGAAGGAGAGAGAAAGAAAGGAAAAAAGAGAGAGAAAGGAAGGAAGGAAGGAAGGAAGGAAGGAAGGAAGGAAGGAAGGAAGGAAGGAAGGAAGGAAGGAAGGAAGGAAGGGAGGGAGGAAAGGAAGAGAGGGAAGGAGAAAAGGAGAGTGGGAGAGAGGGAGGGAGGGAAGGAAGGAAGGGATGAAAATAAATGAAATAGAGCTCTTTCTTTCTTTAGCTGAAGTCCCAACTGAAGAAGTGGTTTTGAATGATATTAGACTATTTTCACATGGTAAAGTATCTGTTCTGGTTCTATTCCAACTGAGATTTACAAGGTGTGTGTGTGGGGGGGGGGGTCCATTGCTCATACAAAAGCTGACTGTATTTTACAGATGATATTGCAAAAGGAAGTTATGCCCCAAGAGTCCAAGGATGCTTCTGTTGTCCATCTCTATAAAGCTAAAGGAAATAGATTGTCCTATAGCAATCACAGAAAGATCTCTCTCTCTCTCTTAATTATTGCTGGCAAAATTTTTGCCAGAGTCCTTCTTAGTAGACTTAATATACTGATCCCATATCTGGAAGAAGATCATCTACCTGGGATAATGCAGATTATACTTGCTATTTACAAATTATAAAGTTGTATCTGGATACACTTCAGAGAAGAAAAAAATGAAGTGGCCAAAATAATAGAGGAATTTTCAACTGGACCATGTTTTTCCTTGTGCCAAACAGAGTAAATGTTTTTTATTTGTTTGTTTGTTTGTTTTTAAGTAACATTTACATAAAGGAAGAAAGCAAGAAGAGTTCCAGACTTCAGTGAATGACATACATTTCCAATTAAATTGTCATTTCTGGTTCAACTTACAGTAGATAGAGTATTATATATCTAACAGGGATGGCTATCACTAGAAACTATAAAAGTCCCAGTTATACACAAGGATAGGTGATTAAACAAAACAGAAAGAAATCTCACACTCTCTATGAAAGTGATATTTGCATTTATGGCTGTAGATTATCATATGTCTTATTTCTGCCATGTGAGCTGAAGGAGAAAAGTTGTTATTTCATCCAGTTAGATAGAGATTGGCAGTGCATCAAGGAAATTACCCCCAAATCGTAGTATAAATCTCCCAAGAAAGCACAATTTCTCTGCAAAAATGAATAGTTTCCCTTTTTAAATGCATTGTAAGTGATTGAAAGACTATGATCTTGGATAATATTTTGTATTAAAGGCCTCGACAATGAATATGCTCTGTTCAAGAGCAAAATTCCATTTTTATGTCCCCTCCGTGAATGCACAGATGAATTCTAGTCATATTATCAAACAAATAACTTGGAGGAAAGTCCAAGGCCTTACCAAAAAAAACTTTTTGGAGCATAGATACAATCAAATCACAGGAAGTCAGTGTTTTATCTGCCTGGTGGGGGTTGCCTGGAAACACCATTAGTGTCAATTTCTCTGTGGGGTGCAATATATGTCCTTGTTTAGAATGCTATTTATCTTCATTATAACCAAGTAATTTAAGTTGTCAACTCTCTTGTGGCTATTGGCTATCTGTTAACTATACATTTAATGCTTGAATAGACTTTGCTTCCAAAAGGAAAAAAAAAACTGCTATAAATTTCTTTGTTTGTTTCAAACTTTATGGCAGCTTTAACACTGACATGTGTCTTCTGCTTTCTCACGACACAGTGTCTTTCTATCATACTCTTGCCAAATGGACTATACAGAATGGTGAGAGATGTCATCTATTCACAAAGCTTATTTGAGGTAAACAGTTCAAAGGCATCAAGGAAAATTTCACCTAGGGGAACGATATAAAGCAAAGGGCAAAGTGGTTATTCTGAGAGATGTGTCCTGCCCTAATAAACTTCACTTAAAAATCACATCAGCACTGCTAAATGACAGGAAGGAATGGATGGTTTTAGCTTCCTTGATCAAAATTGTGTGCATAATCCTTTTTTTTTAATTTCCAAAATATATACCTGGATAATTTCTAACATTCACTCTTACAAAACCTTGTGTTCCATTTTTTTTCCTTCCCTTTCCCTCACTTCCTCCCTTAGATCACAAGTAATCCACTATATATTAATCATGTGCAATTCTTCTATATGTATTTCCACAAATATCATGCTGCACAAGAAAAATCAACTCAAAAAGGGAAAAAATGAGAAAGAAAACGAAAAGCAAGCAAACAACAACAAAAAGAGTGAAAATACTATGTTGTGATCCACATTCACTTACCACAGTACTCTCTCTGGGTGCAGATGGCTCTCTTCATCACAAGACCATTGGAACTGCCCTGAATTATTTCATTGTGAAAGAGAGCCACATACATCAGAATTGATCATCATATAATCTTGCTATTGCTGTATACAATGAGCCTGAGATTCTGCTCATTTCACTTAGCATCAGTTCATGTAAGTCTCTCCAGGCCTCTCTGAAATCATCCTGCTGATCATTTCTTATAGAACAATAATATTCAATAACATTCATATACCATAATCAGCCATTCCCCAACTGATGGGAATACACTCATTTTCCAGTTTCTTGCCATTACCAAAAGGGCTGCTACAAATATTTTTTATGCATAAACTTGAGATCACTTTCCTTGCTATTTGAAAAGATGAAAAAAAGGTTGGTCTGGGGTGGGAGGTGGAGTTGGGGGTGGAGAAGCAGGATCATACCAATGAACTTGGTATGGAAAGATAATACACACAAAATGAAAGGTGTATGTATCCAAGGAAAAATAGAATTGTGTTACTTACACTTGCAAGAAGATTGTCAGAAAAAACTGGAGTGAAAAGTGAACTTTAAGCTTGTGGATAACCCTGAGAAAAATAAAAATAGATTTAATTGGTACATTTGAAATAAGTAAAATAAAGAAGAAAATGGACAATTTGTGTGAGGCAAGCAATGTAAAGGTAACATAGAGGGAATACAGAAGCTTTATTTTTTTTTCTTCTACTTTCCCACTCACAAGAATGATCTTCAATTTGGAAAGACTAGAACAAAAATGAATAAGAGAGAATTGAAGTCTACAATGACTAAGGATATAAGAATAATAATTAGAACAATAATCAATAGTAATGAGTTCTTAAAAAAATAAGTTACAATCTTGTGAGCCAATAAATTTTACTCTAGGCTACAATTTCAATCAATAATCATTTATTATGTGCCTTCTTTGTACCATGGCCTGGGGCAAGCTATGGAGATATGAAAGAAAACATTTAATAGGTCCTGTCTACAAGGAGTTTCTATTTTTATAAAAAGGCATCATATAGATGTATATAAATATATTTTTTAAATACAGTGATATCTTGGTATCACTCATTAATTGGTTCCTGAAGGCATGACAACTAGAGAAAATAATGAGTAAGGAATGATTTTTTCTCATAAGGAATATATGTCCAGTCTAAAGCCTAATTATCACTCCCCACCCAATTAGTGTGGCTTCCAGCTGTAGAGAAACAAGTCTGCCCAGCCTCCCTTCTTGATCCAACTGAATTTCTTAAAGAAAATGTAACCTTTATACTCTCCCTCCATCCCATGCTGTCTAAGCTTCCTTGGGAAAATGGGTAGTTCTGGATGTGGTGACAGAAGCTATGGTCCCATGCCCTCCACTACCTAGAGCTTTCTGGCTACTGCCCAGGAATCACAGCTGCCAGGAGTTCTGGGTCATCTGCTACCACCACTGGCTCCTCCTGAGTTTCTGTCATAATAGTTCTCTTGCTACTTCTCTTCCGGCTGAGCATATGGGCTAACTGTATCTGCGTCCATCAAAGTGGAGAAGCTCAGCATTGTTAGTCCCCCTCTGATGGTCCTGTGTACCACCACCTTCACTGGGAAGGAGCTGCCCACCTCCGAGGGCAATTGCTGTGCTTATGGGAACTAGGCAGTATACCTGGACAACCTCACATCCCTATGGGTTCAACTAAGATAATGATCAAGTAGGATGAATCCTGAACAAGAATCAAGTACTGAAGCATTTTTTTCTCAAATAAATAATTCAGATACAAAATTCTAGGAATTTCAAAGCAGATGAGTACTGAAGGTAACACTGTTTATTTTTAAAATTACCTAAGAGTTGTAGAGGCATAATAGGTAGAGATGGCCTTGAAGGCTAGAAGTCCTGAATTCAAATTCTACTCATGATAAATCCTAGCAATATAACATCGGGCAAAGCATTTAATATCACAGTATTCTAGAATAGGACTTCTTAAACTTTTTTTTCATTTATGATATCTTTTGGCCCAAGAAATTTTTGCATGACCTTAGAAATATAGGTATATGAAAGTAAGTATACAAATCAAACATTTACTGATAATAAATCATAATTTGTGATCCCCACATTCAGTTAGCAGATCCCATCTGGAGTCACAAACCAGTTTCAGAAACTGAGTTCTAAACAATTTTATAATAGTATTCGTTTCAAAGAAGATGTCAATCTGTAACACCCTGTTTCAGCATACAATAGAAAGAAAAACTAACATTGTTAAGAGTCTCTTCACATGTAAGTTTCCTACGCCAATTAAAATAGGTCCAGTCCCTATCTCTGTGTAAAGTAAATGGTATATCTATATCTGTTTATAGCTATATATATGTGTGTGTGTGTGTGTGTTAAGAATAGGAAATGTCTCATGGATATGGCTTTTTAGCAGAGTATTGAAGGAAATAGAAGGTCTAAAAGAGAAAAGTTAGGGAAAAGCACAGTGTAAGCTAGAGAATTTTTTTTTAATTACACGTCTAATTCCTGAATCAATATTGATAAAGTGTAAGAAATCATGTTTAATAGAATAGATACTGAAATACTACATATGGATAAAGATCCTAATTTTTAGCTCTGGGAAATTTAAAATAAAAAGATTAATTGTAAAAACAATAGGCTAATGAAGCAGATTTCAATCACTGGTAAAATTGCAAAATTGATTAATAGTTTATCATTTTACACTTACAGCGGAAAATGATTCCTAGGAGCCAGAACAAGTTCACCTATAGCATGGAACACCAGATTAATTGCATTTCCTTTTCTGGTAGGATTACTATTCTAAGGCATGAAAAAATACCAAAAAAGATCAAATAAGTAATAAGAGTAAGAAAATCTGCATCCAAGTCACAACACTTCTATTTTCTAGCCATGGACAGGTCATTGAAACTTTCCTCATCTTTCAAATCAGTCTTAGGCTAGATGGCTTCCTAGCTCTCTTTGACTATATATTCAAAATCCTTGTGAGTAGACTTAGTGTATTTTGATTTTTTGGGGGAAGGTGATGAAGGTAATTTGTCATATAATGAACAAGTGGATAATATAGTGATATAATAACAACATAATTTTGAATATCGATGGAGACTATGGAGTTCTTTCTTCACAAAAATACTACTTAATATAAACAGAGAGAGAGAGAAATTTCAAATAGACACATTTTTAGCTCAATAGAAGAAAAACAAAAAATTCCAAAACTTTAAGTTATATAAAAATAGAATACCTTGTCTTAATTATCTATTGAATCCCCTAATATTAACATAAAATTGCCTAACTCTATGGATTATAGTAAAAGGGAGTGTTCAATTACAGTATGCAGACACTAGAGGGTGATAGCAACTGTCAGGAGAGATCTCATCAGAGACATTGAGCTGCCTGTCTGATACTCTCATATTGTGAGTCTTAGCAAGATATTTCCTTTCTCAAGTACTCAGTTTTCTGATCTGTCAAACTGAGATGATAATGCATATAGATCCTGAATCCCAGAACTATAATGATGATCAAGTGAATTAATGTTAAATGAAGATGTAGTAGTAGTAGTAGCAGTAGTAGCAACAGCAGCAGAAGTAGTAGTACAAACAATAGCAGCAGTGGTAGCAGAAGTAGTAGTAGTGGCAAAAGCTGTAGTAGTGTGATGAAAAGTCCAAGAAACATAACTTCTGGGTTACACTCATTTTATTATTTATGGCTAGTACATAATTAATAAAAAGAATCAGTGGCACTCTTGAGGACCAAAGACAAATCACTGAGGCAGCTCAACAATTGTATGCTCTTGGAAGAGTGGATGTTCCCAACAAACAGAAATCAACTTTGATCGATTAACAATTAATGAGAGAATGAATATTATATTGAAAGGTGAGCTTATTTTAATGAGAGACTAGATCCACTCCGTCCTTGGCAAACTATACAAAAGGATCTATTCTCTACTTAGTCATTGAATGTATGTGAATTCTTTGAACAGAAATAGAAATGCCCTTGGGAGGTTGCCCTTTAAATGAGGAAATTGGGAGGGGCGAGGGGAAAAAGCAAAGAAACAATATTAATTGGTTATTAATATGAAAGGAATAATAATTTTTCTCAGTAGCCATAGTAATAAAGCAGTAATTGTCCAGCTGTTTTTTAGTAAGGCCAAGTCTTTCTGACTCCATATGGAGATTTCCTGGCAAAAAATGCTGAGATGCTTTGCTATTCTCTTCCCCAGTTCGCTTTACAGATGAGGAAACTGAGGCAAACAGAAATAAGTGAGTTGCCCAGGGTCACACAATAAATAGGTGTCTGAGATTCTAGGCCTGACACTGTTTCACTTAGCTACCTTAGTAGCCATGGTAGCTGTAGTTGTAGTAGTAATAGCAATTAGAACACTAAATATTATTAGTGCTTGAAATATAATGGTGGACTTAATGACATCAAAATTACTTTGATCTATAAGATTCTATAATTCCCTTAATTTCATTCCATATATATATACATATATATGCATATATATGTATATATGTATATATGTTTGTCTATCTATCTTCCTTAGAAATGTGCTCCAACAATATACCACTTGCCATTTAGTCATTCCTTCCCCATTCTATACTGCAATTAAATCTAAATGATTTAGTCTTCAAAGACAATTTTTTTTATTTAGAATGTGAAAATTATTAAGACCAACAACCACAAATGATAAAACTGAGTTTTCTATCAAAAGTAAAATAAGAACACAAAAAGTTAATCTACCACCTTAAATTATTTTATAACATAAATAAGATTATTGAGGTGGTTAAGATTCTATTAATTGCTTGATAAAAGTACATTCCTATACAAATAATATATTAGAAGTGTGGAAACTAGATATCAAAGGATAGTCAAGAAGATGTGAGTTCAAATCAGACATGTATTCATCAGCTGTGAGACTTGGAAAGGCACTTAATTTTTCCCTACTTCAGTTTCCACAACACTAAAATGGGATAATAATAGTACCTTCTTTGACTAGTTGTTGTAATGTTCAAATTAGACAATATTTGTGAAGTATTTAGCACTTAGCCTAGCAAAGAGTAGGCTTTACATAAATGCTTATTTCCTTCCTTTCCCTAATCACGCCAATAGACTATTGGGATTTAGTTATTGCTTCAAGAATGTTGAAGAGAAAAAAAAATAATAATAAAATTAATATATATATATATGTATATATATATATATATATATTATGCATTATTCTGGAGTAATTTGATTTAATTTAGATAGATGTATATATTAAGTCTAATCTTCACAATTAAAGATTTAAGACTTAATGTTAACAGCAATTTGATTGAAAGCATGATGAATTCCTTAGTACAATCTTCCACTTTATTAACACTGATTATGATATCATAGGTTAAAGAAACTGTTTCAAATAAATGGTCTATAGACTGCATATGACTCACAACAGTTCCAAATGTTAGCCACACTAGATGCAAATGTAATTGGAAAATATTACACAAAATAAATAAAATCATAATATAAACATAATAGTTTTCTACAGTGATTCACAGGGATCTTTGGTTTAGTAGTCCTGTTTCAACTTGAGTTTGAGAACAATAGGATAAAGAATCAGCCAAAAACAATGAGATTTTTAGGATTCATTCATTCATGAAGCTATAGCTTCAGCTTAAGCCTTATAAAAAATCCCATATCTAATTTTATTTTAGCTAAGTTGTTGCAACCTTTTAACTGAAGTTATGTTCTCACTGTCTCACAAAGATGGATCTTGTAAGTAAATTTGACTATTTTTTCAAAGACAAAGTAAACTAGAATTGAATTATAGAATCCTGTGTTTATCTCATTTCTATTAAAGGCTGTTTTTATAATGCCTCATTATATTAGAGATAGGGTTGGAAATGGTAGGTGGGGCAGGTCATAGGAACTCATGACAATAGAAATGGAATCTCTTCATAATTCAACCAGGAAAGACTATGAGTCCAGATGTGGAGACAGACTGTGGGTCTGCCAAACTGAGGAAACCCTAAATATATATAGAATACCTACTCAGAAGGCAGAAATTTCTTTGGTTATAGAAATGGCCATTCATTATGTACAAAGGTGCAGTACAATATTTGTGAAATTTAATGATTTTGAGTTGTTGGCAGCTCAGAGTCTTATTCCAAATCACAGTAATAAAATATAACTATTTCATCATGTTATTCAATGACCCTTTATTATTTTTCTCAATAAGGGAATTGCAATATACATTGAAACTCGCCTTGCCATGACATAGTGTTTTTATCTCAGAACTGTGCACTTTGACTGTTATCTCTTAACTAATAAATCCTTTGAAAACTTCTTCATGTGCTTTATTAAGTAGAAAAATGGTTTCTATTCCAACACATTTGAATCAGTCCATTATATATCTTAAAATTGAAGATGTTTATCAAAGCAACTTGAAGCCAAGATATTTTGTTGTTGTTGTTTTGTTTTTTTTCCCTGTTAGCTGTTTGCTTTTTTTTTAATTTTAGCTACATTTATCTTATTTGTTCAAAAATCACACACACACACGTAGTCAGTATTGTCTATTTTATCTTTTATTCTTCTTTCTAATGATTCTTTGGTCTTGATTAATCTTCCTATCCATAAATTCAAAAGATAATTTCTCCATTTTTCCTCTAATTTGTTTATAATATGACCTGTCTTTATCAAACCATGTACCCAGTTGAAGTTCATCAGAGTAAAAAGATTTGTAATCTGATGTCAGCAAACTCTTAAAAAATGATAATTATATTTCAATATTATTGGTTTCTATTGTAATCATATGTATTTTATTTAATCCATTAAAAGAAAAATCTGAGGAGTACAAAAGCTTTGCCATCAATGCCAAAGTAGATCATTATTTAAAAAAAAATTATTAAAAACACCAGGATATAATGTGAAGCACTGGTCTAAATTAGAGTTTCTTAAACTTTCTTCACTCATAGCCCCTTTTCACCAAGAAAATATTTACATATCCTGGTAATAATTATAGTTATACAAATCAAACATTTACTGATAATGAATCACAATTTCACAATCCCCACATTCAATTAAATGATCTCACATGGGGTTGCAAACCACAGTTTAAAAAATGGGTCTAAATATAACATCTGACAGACTCCTTTCCTAATTTCAATTCATTTTGGTCAAATAACTAGTCTTAAATGCTTAATGCTAAGTGCTAGGAATATAAAAGAGATATTTAGCAACTCTACTCAGAGAACTTGTATTCCTTTTATATGCTATATAGTGTCTACTAGTCATAAGGCACAGGTTAACAAGAATTAGGTTGGGTAGGGTGTGGAGCCAAGATGAAGGGGTAAAACCAGGAAGCTGCTTGAAATCTCCCAGTTTCTCTTGAAAACCATATGAAACCAAGCCTCTGAACAGAGTCTGATGGAATGAAACCACTCTACAACTCAACATAGACTAGAAAAAGTCAATCTTATTAGGGTGAAAAGGGTGTTCAGCCCAGCTCAAACAGACTCTAGGAAAGATGGTGAGAGGGTCTTAAATCACAGAAAATTAGCAACTAAGACCCTCAGTCCTGCCACAGTAGAGAAGCAAATCAGTGGGGCAGCTTCCAGTCCCAAGGCAAAGGTAAATTCTGGGAAATCAGGTTGTTTCCTAAAAAGCACACAAAGTTACTCCCTGCAAACACAAGTGGCTCCTGTACTAAGGCTCAATTCTGCATGGGAAGCTTGGAATAGGGCCTCCTTTACCTCAGGAACAGAGTTCAGCCATAAAAGTTTAAAAAAAAAGATAAAATATGAAAAGAAAAGTAAAGAAAATGAGAAACAAACAGAAAAGAACCTTGACCACAGAAAGCTACTATGGTGACATGGCAAAACAAAACCCCAGCTTCAATGAGAACAAAATGTACACAGAAGAACTCTCAGAGTGAAATATGAATTGGTCTCAAGCACAAAGGGGCTTCTTGGAAATGCTCATAAAAGACTTTAAAAGGCGAATAAGAGAGGTAGAATAAAAATGAGAAAGGAAATAAGAATTATTCACGAAAGAGTCAACAACTTAGAAAATGAAGGAAAAAAATTATCTGAAGAAAACAACTTCTTAAAAAGTAGAATTAACCAAATGGAAAAAGAGATACAAAAGCTAACTGAAGAAAATCACACATTAAAAACTAGAACAGGGCAAATGGAACTTAATGACTCCGTGAGATAGCATGAATCAGTTAAACAAGCTAAAAAGAATGAAAAAAATGAAAGAAAATGTGAAATACCTCATTGAAAAACAGCTGACTTAGAAAACAGATACAGTAGAGACAATTTAAAAATTATTGGCCTATGTGAAGGCCATGACCAAAAAAAAGAGCCTGAATAGCATTTTCAAGAGATCATTAACTCCCCCTCCCACCCCCAATATTCTAGAAACAGAGGGGGAAATGCTCATTGAAAGAATTCATCAATCATCTTCAGAAAGAGATCCCACAAGGAAGACCCTAAAGAACATTGTTATAAAATTCTGGTACTACAATTCAAGGGAAAAAATACTGCAAGTTGTCAGACAAAAGCAATTCAAATATAAAGGAACAACAATCAGGATTACCCAGGATCTGGCAGTTTCTATAATAAAGTATCAGAATATTATGATGTGGGAGGCAAAGCATGTGGAATTACAACGAAGAATTAACTACCAGCCACACTCAGCATTATTTTCAGGGAAAGCAATGGAGCTTCAATGAAGTAACAGACTTACAATCATTTCTATTGAAAAAAAGACAGAACTACACAGAAAATTAAATCTACAAACACAGGACCCTAGAGAAGCATAGAAACATAAACAGGAGAAATATATAATTTAAAAGTTAAGCTGTTTAAATCTCCAGATGAGAAAATAATAGCTGTAGCTCTTGAGAACGGTATCTGCCATTGGGGCAGAGGGGGCATCACATGGACTGAAAGTGTGGCTGTGAATAGGCTCTAATGTGATGACATCAAATAAAAAGACATTAAGGTATGGGACAAGGTCTGTACTGAAAAAGAGGAAAGGGAAGGTATAATGGGACAATTAGTTCACATGAAGAGATGCAAAAGACCTGTTACAAGTGAGGGAAAGAAGAGAGGGGGATGAGCATTGTATGGAGCTTGTTCTCATTAGTTTTGAGTCTAAGAGGAAATAATTTAATTGTACAATTGGGTATAGAAGTGTATCTAACCATATAAAGAAATAGCAGGATAAAGAGGAAAGAAAAAGGAAGGTCAGAATTGAAGGGAGAGAAGAAATACTAGGGAAAAAGGTAAGAGAAGGGAAGGGATGATAGAAGATAAGATGTAGTGCATTAAAAAATGCTAGTAAGGGAAGGAAGAGGGGTGATAGGAGATAAGGTACTGAGTGGGATTGGTTAAAAAGAAAACTACTCTGGACAGGTTGAAAAGAGAGAGCAAAAGTATATATAGGGGAGGAAATAGGATGGAGGGAAATACAGAGCTGGTTATCATAACTGTGAATGTGAATGGGATAAACACTCCCATAATGAGGAACTGAATAGCAGAGTTGATTAAAAAGCTCCTACAATATTTTTTTTCATAAGAAACACATTTGACACAGAGAGATGCATATAGAATAAAACTAAAAGGCTGGAATATAATTTTTTAAAAGCAGAAAAATTAAGCAGTAATAACACTAAACCTGTATACACCAAGTGGTAGAGCAGCCAAATTCCTAGAGAAGATTTTAAGTCAATTACAAGAAGAAATAAGCAGTAAACCTATACTAATGGGGAACCTCAACCTTTCCCTCTCAGAATCAGACAAATCTAACCACAAAATAAACAAGAAATAAATTATGGAGGTTAACAGAATTCTAACAAATCTAAATATAAAGCCGAGGAAAAAAAATTCTTTACAGCCAGTGTTTCCAATAAAGATCTCATTTCTAAAACATATAAAGAACTGTGTCAAATTTATAGAAATACAAGTCATTCTCCAATTGATAAATGGTCAAAGGAAATTTAAGATGAACAAACAGTGAGCTGCAATGATATCCTGGTGTTTTCAAGAAAAAGTAAGGAAAAGTCAAATGACCAATTGAAACTGGTCAGTTAGTCAAAACAGAAGTTAGTCAAAACTTCTTCTTCCCTTTCTCTTTTCCCTTGTCCCTTTCTTCTTCCTTTCCCTTCTTTTCCTTTCTTTCCCTTTTTCCCCCTTTTTTCTTTTCTGTTCAATTCTTTTAGTCCACATAAGATATCATATCCTTACCTATGGATATTCTACTCAAAGAAATGATTGCCAAAACTTCACAAGATATCTTGGTATTTACTGAGTAGGATCATGCCTTTAACACAAATTAATCTGATTTTCTTTTATTGAACAACAGTAGGTTCCAGGCCATGATCTACTTGATTATTGTTTTAGCCTGATTGGCTCAGAATGAATGTAAAAAAAAACGTTTTGATCAGAAACCCTAAGTGTCTTCCCCTCCCAAACTGATATATTTTCCCTTTCTTTCTTTCTTTTCTTTCCCTTTCCCTGTCTCTCTCTTTTTGCCTTTTTCTGTCTTTCTGTCTCTATCTCTGTCTCTGTCTCTGTCTCTGCCTCTCTCTCTCTCTCTGTCTTTCTCTTTCTGTCTCTTTCTCTTTTTGGATTAAGTAAAAGAGGCCTTTCTCAGCCTCATTTTTTAACTGGCCTTAATCATTTATCTTTTTCAAACTGAGACCTATTAAAGATCTCTTAAAAAAAAAAGTAGGGAGAATTCTGGAAAGATGATAGAGTAGGTTGGTAAATTTCAACTTCTCCAGATTTTTCCCACAAATAGAACAAATTTATGCCTTAGGGCAAACATAGACTGGTGAAAAATCTAGAAGACTTGAATCAGAATTTGGGTGCTCCAGATACAATCTGAGAAGATTTGAAGAAAGGCTCTGAGATAGAGATTAACCAGTCTGAAATGCAAATACCTTGGGTCTAGCTCCAAAGAAACATCAAGGTGAAGGGGAAGGCAGTCAGCTTCCTGGGTATGCCTGAAGCCTTCTCAGGAACCTCAGAGACTTTCACCTCCCAGACTGTTTTGTGGAATCATGGTTTGAGTCCTGGAAGACTGTGCAAACTTCAACTGATTTGGAACCCAAGGCCCATCTGTGTTGTTGAGACTCAATCCCAGACAAGAAGGAACCAGCATCTGGTGAATGTAGAAGCAGTGGGGCAGGGTTACTGTGGGCTCTGGCTACTTGCAGGACAGTGGAGTTCTTGATTTGGGGTTCCTGATCAGAGTGGAGAGCTGAAGCAAAGCCTGAGTTACCATCCCCACATACTACCATTAGAGGTGCTTACACTAATAGCTTTTATTAAAAAAATGAGCAGAAAAAGAAGGAACCCCATCATTGAAGCATATTTAGGAACAGGAAAGACTGGGATTCATCTTCAGAGGAAGACACTTTAGTATAAAAAGCTTCTACACCAAAGAGTAACATGAAATGGTTCCCTGTCATGCAAAAATATATAGAAGAACTCAAAAAAAGAATTCAAAAATCAAATGAGATTTATCTTGCTCTATATTTGGCCACTGGATCCATATGGCTCTGGAGGAGAAAGTAAGGCTAATGACAGTACAACCCTCTTTCTATTAAATCCAAAGCATTTACATGACATGGAATCAGCTTTCTGGTGCCTTGATCCTCTTTTTTATTAATAATTTTTCAAATTATTTTATCTGAAAAAAATTATTAATCTAATAATATTAATTTAATTATTGATCAAATAATATTTAATTTAATGATATTTAATTATTGAATTGAAATTAATTATTTAGATTATGTTATCTGAAAGCTGTTCTTTTCATTTGATCATTTATCATTTGAGAGGGAAAGGTTTTTTTTGTTGTTGTTGTTTTTTTTTTTTTTTTTTTTTTTTTTTTTTTTTTTTTTTTTTTTTTTTATTTTTTTTTTTTTTTTTTTTTTTTTTTTTTTTTTTTTTTTTTTTTTTTAATTTTTATTTTATTTGAATAACATATGTGTGGGTAATTCTTCAACAATAACCCTTACATAGTTTTCCGTTACAAATTTTTCCCCCCAACTCCCCACCCCTCCCCCTAGATGGCAGGATATCCACTACATGTTAATTATGTTAAAATATTGGCAAATCGAATATATGTATACATATTTCCAAACTTATCATTGGTGTGCAAGAAAAATCTTATCTACACGAACGATATATCAGATAAAGGAAACACAATGTAAGCAAACATCAATCAAGGAGTATGAGAATGTTATGTTGTGGTCCACATTTCGCATCCCTCTCTCTGAGTGTATATGGCTCTCTTCAGTGAACAATTGGAGGTGGTTTGAAACATTTCATTGTTGAAGAGAGCCATGTCCATCAGAATTGATCGTCATATAGTACTGTTGTTGCTGTGTATAATGATCTCCTGGTTCTGCTCATTTCACTCAGCATCAGTTCATGTAAGTCCCTCCAGGCCTCTCTGAAATCATCTTGCTGGTCATTTCTTACAGAACAATAATATTCCATAACCTTCATATACCATAATTTATTCAGCCATTCTCCAATTGAAGGGCATCTATTCAATTTCCAGTTTCTAGCCACTACAAAAAGGGCTGCCACAAACATTCTTGCACATGTGGGGCCTTTTCCTTCCTTTATGATTTCTTTGGGATATAAGCCCAATAGAAATGCTGCTGGGTCAAAGGGTATGCACAGTTTGATAACTTTTTGAGCATAGCTCCAAATTGTTCTCCAGAATGGCTGTATCCGTTCACAGCTCCACCAACAATGCATCAGTGTCCCAGCCTTCCCACAACCCCTCCAACATTCATCATTAACTTTTCCTGTCATTTTAGCCAATCTGACAGGTGTGAAGTGGTATCTCAGGGTTGTCTTGATTTGCATTTCTCTGATTAATAGTGATTTGGAGCACCTTTTCATATGACTATAAATAGTTTTAATTTCATCCTCTGAAAATTGTCTGTTCATATCCTTTGACCATTTATTGATTGGAGAATGGCTTGAATTTTTATAAATATGAGACAATTCTCTATATATTTTAGAGATGAGACCTTTATCAGAACCCTTAAATGTAAAGATGATTTCCCAATTTATTGCTTCCCTCCTAATCTTGTCTGCATTGATTTTGTTTGTACAAAAACTTTTTAATTTAATATAGTCAAAGTTATCTATCTGGTTTTCAATTAAAAGTTCCAGTTCTTCTTTGGACATAAATTTATTCCATCTCCACAGGTCTGAGAGGTAAACTATATTATGTTCCTCTAGCTTGTTTACAAAATCACTCTTTATATCCAGATCATGAACCCATTTAGATCTTATCTTGGTATGTGGTGTTAGATGTGGGTCAAGCCCTAATTTCTTCCACACTAGTTTCCAGTTTTCCCAGCAGTTTTTGTCAAATAGTGAATACTTATCCCAAAAGCTGGGGTCTTTGGGTTTATCAAAAACCAAATTGCTATAGTTATTGCCTAGTTTGTCTTGTGATTCTATCCTATTCCACTGATCGACTACTCTATTTCTTAGCCAGTACCAAATGGTTTTGATGACCGCTGCTTTATAATATAGTTTTAGATCTGGTACAGCAAGTCCACCATCTTCAGCCTTTTTTTTCATTAATCCCCTTGAAATTCTAGACCTTTTGTTTTTCCAAATGAACTTTGCTACTATTTTTTCTAGATCTGTAAGATAATTTCTTGGGAGTTTGATTGGTATGGCACTAAATAAGTAAATTAGTTTGGGTAGTATTGTCATTTTTATTATATTCGCTCGTCCTACCCATGAGCATTTTAAGTTTTTCCAATTGACTAGGTCTGATTTGATTTGTGTGGAAAGTGTTTTGTAATTTAGTTCATATAGTTCCTGACTATCCCTTGGCAGATAAATTCCCAAATATTTTATACTATCAACAGTTATTTTGAATGG